>CAJQUW010015202.1:0-55735 GCA_907163375.1 Prostheceraeus crozeri | reverse complement strand
TTCGACTCTAATGAATTAAATCATGAAAATAATAGAAAAGTTGATATTCCATCGATAAAGGACGAATGGCAATTGATACCTTTCATAGCAAATATGCTAAAACAAGAAATGATTGTGCTGCAATTTTGTACGGTACTTAATGTTGGTTATCTCTCCGCCCCACGTTTTCAAATTTGTCTAAAATCTGTAAAAATGAAACAATCGTTACCAAACTTTAGAGATACATCTTTGAGTATATTTTCTATCCACATGCATTAATTTATGCAACTCGGACAGCTACTTTTTGAATTAGACACCATAACGAGACTTATAGCGATATCAGCAGCTTGATCTGACTTCATCTGTTCGACGCATTAAATGTAGTTTTTATTTGGACCACAACTGACTTTGGAATCTTGATATTAGCTAAATGATACAGTCGGTCAGGCCGGACCCCGGTTGATTTTTCCCACTCTGACTTCTTTTGAGTGATGATGCGTGATGCTTCGTTGCCTCGAGACTTGATTTGATGCTGGCGAAGTATTTGCAATGAAAAAGAGCTCGAGAATTGTATCGGTTACATCTAGGGAGCAGCCTATGATGCACATGACGTAAGAATGTAGGAATTCTGATCTCGTCATAAGTTGGACCTGGAGATGGTACGGATTTTCCGCAGTCAATAAAACTGTTAAGCGTGGGCCATGAAGTCTATATATTTCCATAGTTATGGATGATGCTGTCGTGTTGCTTGAAAATAAGTAAATGAAGCAAAATATTATCATTTCAAAGTTGATCAAGGATATTACTATGAAGTTATACCCTCGCCAACGTCCAGGCTCACGAGACCCATGCAAAATGCAATGATTCTTGTTGGAATTAACTTATTAGCATCCATCAACTCATGTTACTCAAATAGAGTAAGACGTTGCAGATATTTTGTTACTGCAATTATCGTATTTAACATCGTGGCACAAAAGCACTAATGACTGCAACAATTTGCTGATGTTTTATCCCATAGAAACGCAGAATAAAACTTCAGATATTGCTTTTGATAATTTATTGTAGCTTTTGTGTAGAGGTCATGAAAATAGATTTCAAGGCTGGGGTCTGGCCAGATCCATCCTCGTCATCTAACTATGCAGAAGGGATTGTTTAACCGCTGATACACTTTGTGCTAAAAAATCTAAAAAAACCAGCACATCCGAATTATTTATTGTAATTGTCAGCAGCGGTGATTTATGTTCTAGGCTCGTGTCTCGGTGTGGAGAAGTCAGCTTGTATCTCTGGTTCACTCACTTGCCCTGATGATGCGACTGTGGGAGTCGTGAAATATCGGCAGATAAATAAGGTCAATTTACGTTGTAGATCGATTTCTTCTCATAACTGACACCGAAGTACTACGAACATCTTTGGGTGATAATTTTAATTTTGGATGATGTCCTATCGTAATCTGTGGGAGTGAGCGCTATTTCTTTGAGAACCACATGCGCATGTATTTCAAGTGAAAGGAACGGTTTGCAAACGATCTGTTTATGTATTAGCAATACAGTATAATCCCGTTATAACGTACACTCTTGGGAATGATAAAAATGTCCGTTATATCCGATATACGTTATATCAAGGGTAAGACACTTTTCCATTTATAGCCATCCAGGACCACTTTTATATCATCGCTTTTCACATTTTCTGAATAAAGCAAGTTATTTGGTATTATGACTTTTGATAATCATGCTTAGAAAATGCATGTTGATAGCATGCAAAAGTCAATTACAACTCACTTGCATCCAAAGTTACCAATAGAAATTGCTGGTGTTACTTTGCATACTGCATTCAAAGTGGTTTGACGAAGGTAGTCATAAGAGCGTGCCTTTTAATAAGTGGTAAATTATGTAGGCCTACATGATTGTCTACGACTGACTTTCCTATTGCGAAAATAAGGAGTTTCTCAGATACCATATGTTTACGCCAACCATGAGAGTCAAAAGTTGCTTGCTATAGGCCTATTTCCCTCAATGACATGAATCATCGTTGTAAGTGAAGGTTTTACTTGGATGGAATTGAATAGAATAGGGTAGTCTCATCTGCCTAAAATAAATCACATGGCTAATAGTCAGCCAGAATCGCAGGCGACACTTACGAGTATATATCGAAATATTATTGAGAATATTTACAACTGTCAGGAATTGAGATAAACAGAAGCGAATTTGTGCGTTATTTTTTCATTGGAGTGAAATTTCTGTCCGTTATATCCAATTGTACGCTATAGTCGTGTTCGTTATAGCCGGAGTATTTTATTATTACTCAAATAGGATATTTTGCCGGGAATATTTTGTGTGTACGTTATAACCGAATGTACGTTATATCCCGTGAACGTTACAGCGGGATTATACTGTATTTCATCAGACAATATATCATCAAGCATTGTCACCAAGAAACTGACCGACGCAAGCACCACGAGGAGAAACTCAAACTGCGTGATATTTCAAGTCACAAGATTGACTCTTCTAGGTCTTCGAAACCTTTGTCTTCAAACGAGGAAAAAGTTTCAAAGGACGGTTTTGAAATTTTCCATTGCTCCGAAAAGGATCAGATGTCATTGCGTCAGTGGAGTCCGGTGTCGAACACTTGCCATTTAATGACAAGACGTAAATTCGTGTCCGAAACATTCTACGAAGTGATCCTAATCCTCGTCCCAACATTTCAAGAGATGAATTTAGTGCATGGATTTAAAAAGAGATAGTTCGAGAGTGGTTTTGAATGCCGATAAAGGCAATGCTACAGTGGTTATGGATAAATGTGATTATACAAATAAGATGAATGACCCATTAAATGATATTAGCACTTTATCAAAGGTTGAAGAAAGATCCAACGCAAGCGTGTGAGCGTGAATTGAATTCTATTTTACTGAATCTGAAGAAAGTCATGCTTACTCTCTACGAAGCACTAATTAAAATGAGCGTCGGATCCAAAAATTCGGATACCCGAGTCGAACAAAATTTCAACCTGAACCCGAACCCGACCCGATTATATTCGAATAATCAGAAACATTTCTATACATGTATAAAGCTAATGCTTTATCCTAATGTGACACCGGGCGGTAGTCTAACTTCTCAGTAGTTTATTTTAGTATTTTATTAAAACACGCAGTAGTGAGTATATTATTTTCTCTAGACTAATAAAGTATTCAAACAAATGCTAAATAAGTAGTATAATTACCCACGAAATTAATATAACCTACAATACATGACAAAATTCGGAATCTTAACAAAAAAATCGACTGCTTCGCGATATATTATAGGTATTGAAGCATACTCCTTCAAAACTCTGATTGAGAAACTTTGACTCTCAATGTTAATGAAAATGTCAAGGTCCGAGCAGCTGAGCTGCATCACTACATGTAACAACATAATTCTGCAGATAGATGCTAAAATTTCAATTATGTAATATTTGATGTATAGTTAAGCTTCCGTTCCCATGAAAAGCTTATCTTAAATTAAATTTCATTTCTTTCCGTCCATCCTGCGAGCCACGATCTACATGTCATTATGAGAACGAGGCCTTTAGAGACCACAAGAACAGATTCAATTAATTTGATAATGATCTTTCGTCGTTTTAGAAGCAAAATATGTAGCGCAAAGTATTTCATTAGATCAATAATTCACAATGAGAATTATGTGATAGGCCACAATTTCTTGAAAAACTTCATTAAACTACAGGTACACATGAAACAGTACTAACTTCACAGAAAATAATTTTTTAAGTTCTAAACATTTTCCAAATTTGCATGCTCCAACCCGAAGAAACCCGAGTTCGGGTTATTTCGGGTTTAGATAAAAGGGATAATCCTACCCGACCCGAGTTCTTAATTGCTCTACCCGAACCCGAGCATTCGGGTTCAGGTTTCGGGTTAGGACGGGTCGCGTTCGGGTTCGGGTAGGATCGCTCATCTTTAGCACTGATGTTCTGTGTCCCAGGATCTATGGACTTCCCAAATTGCACAAACTGAATATTCTTCTCCGTCCCATCGTTTCCATTATCAATTCCACTGCGTGTGAAGTATCAAAATATCTGTGTAATCTCATCTCACCGTTAGTCAATAATTCTGATTTCTGTGTTCGAAATTCGTTTCAATTCGTAGAATTCTTAAAGAATGCTTCTTAGCGTCCACGTGATGTCATGATATCCTGCGATGTGAGAGCGCTATTTACATCGGTTGACATTAATTTGGCACTTTAAGTCACTAATGAAAGATTGTTGAATAATTCATCGTTGTCCCAACGTACACTATTGACTGTCCCGAACATTCTGATATTACTGGAATTGCTACATATTTTCTTTTTGACAATACTTACTACCAACAAACATTCCGTTATCCAATGGACAGCCCGGTTTCAGTTGTTTTGCCAAATTTAGTAGGCCTAATGGAAAGTATTGATGAACGCAATAACATCTGTTGTGATTTTGACGTATTATACTGGCGCAGATATGTCGATGATACTTGGTTGGTAATGCCCCAGTCTCAAGTATCGCTTTTTCTCGAGTATATTAGCGATATTGAGCCATCGATTTCCTTCACGGCTGAGATGGAAATTCAGAAATAGATTCCCTTTTTGGACATTGATATAAAAAGAATGCTTGATTTTTCATTTGGTATGTCATTATTCATAAGCCAACGAACTCAAATCGGTGTTTGCCATTCCATTCGTATAAACCTCTTTAAAAGATCGGTACTGTCCAGCACTACGAAACGCGCCAGTCTCATCTGCACAGATGATGAGCGAAGAGTTTCTCAGCTGAACAACAGCCATGACGTGCTCTCCGCGAATGGTTATCCAGCACCTTTTATTAACCGTAATTCTTTTCGTGATCCTTGTGAGCGTAAAAAGCATGTTCCGGACAAAAAAGTGGTAATTACTTACATCAGTAAAGTCTCCGAATCTGTTTCAGCGTTACTTGGTCGCTTTGATATATCTGTCTTTCAAAAACGCAATTTCGTGAGTCACGGAACAAAAGACGGATTTTTCTTGAGGCATGGTATACCTAAAGAAGCGTATGTCTGAATAGATGTGACATGTTTCTCCCGTCCTTGCATAATGAATTTTAACCTTCTGGTCATCGTTGTATTTACCTTTGTTTTTGTTTTTACTTCAGTGCTTTACGACCATTCACTTCATTTCCTGTCACTGGATTGTCATTGTGTAGATGTATTGTTAATGTGATGATTTGCAGCATTTTTTCATTGTTCCCGCTGCACTCATTTTACCTTCCATTTTCTCTACAATTAGAGTTTTGATTAGCTCTGCTGTATGTGAAGCAATTTCGGTCAGTTTCTTGGTCACAATGCCTGATGATGCAAACAGGTTGTTTACGAAATATTGCTAATACATAAATCAGGGATGCGGAGTCGGAGTCCCGGAGTCCTATCATTTTTGGTGGAGTCGGAGTCCTATCAAATGATAGGACTCCGGTCTCCGGCCTATAACTATACCCGAAATATAATACAAACCAATTCTTTATCCTCGTGCATAGCTGGATTGTCTCTCATTACTGTCTTGATGTCAACTTTCTCCGTCAAACAAGAGTACAGAGACAACAGTGCATACATAGCTTGTAATAGTTGAGGGAATGAACCGTGATGGTGAAAAAAAGGATTGTCGTTTCACTCGGCGATTTAGTACAGAAGACAAGCCTTCCTAGCCTCGATCACACCTACACACCAAAGGTCACATCAGAGACAAAAATGAAATACTAGTTTGCTTGAGAACATTACCTCATACCCAAACGTTTATGTTGTGTGATGGTTCCTCCAAAGCGCATATTAAAATCGAAAGTGTACTCATATTTTTTGAAGAAGGATGGGGATTTTCCTGCCTGGTAGAGACTGGAGAAAAACCGTGTGAAGCACACATCAACAAGATGGGAGGAGCCGAGTCGCATGCATCCAACTTAATGCGACATTTGATAAACTTTCATCAAAAATGATTGATAATTGATACAGCAATGATTACTAAAGACAGGTTCAGGCAAGCCTATAATAATCTATGATGTAGGTTGCCAGTTTTTTTAAAAAAACTAGGCTATATAAACTTGCCACCCGGAGTCGGAGTCCTATCAAAAGCCGGAGTCCTATCAACCCCCGGAGTCGGAGTACTGTCAAAATGATAGGACTCCGCATCCCTGTTTTGAATGTGTAATTGTTTGATAAAGTAGATGTTATGTACTATCAAAATTTAGGTATCAGTCAATGGTTTCGCTTTGCTAGGGACATTTGGCATGCAGCGACTAGAGGCATGGTATTTAATTTGATAATTTAATTGTCTTCTAGCTATAAAGCGATGACGATACCACTCATGTGGTGGCATCGATTTCTGTTTTAAATTCTCGTCAAATGTGTTTTAGAATGGATTAGTAATTAGTGGTTACCGTGTTCGACGATATTTTGTTGTAACACGAAATATTGGTGGAAGATGTCTAAGTAAATTTGTGTTTGAAATTCTGTTTATCAACTCTCTTTAGACAATAGAAAAGTGAAAAACATCCATGAAGTTGAGAAAAGTCAGAAAGTCACATGTCATAAGCTTGCAATAATATTCGGTATGAATGGAATAAGAATGCTTCTCATTTCGGGCAGCGGAATTTTGAATCATGAATTACGTACAAGTTTAGCAGCCTCATCGTCACTGAGCTATAGGGATTTGATTGTTATATTGCTGATGTTGTAGAAATACATCAAAATCAAGTGGAAAGTGGGATGATGGAGATAAGCATTAGATCTCCTACTAGCATACACTCCACTATTCCGAAAAATCAATCGGGCTATGCACACTACTTACCTAAGACGGAAAATAACAATTTTATCCACTTGAATTTGTTATCGGCCAGTTTTCTTAAAATCCGCCTGTAGATGCTTCATGCAATCCAACATTTCCTTTATTTGTTGTCATCCACAAGACATGATTAGAAAGTACAATACTTCGATCACTGCTTCAGCTATCGATTAAAAGGATATAAAATATAATAGATAAAAAAGATTATAAGTCAGACATTCATGCAAATGTTGATTTAGTAAGGCAGTGGATATTTCACTAGATAAGCCTGTCCATTATTCTTCATTCTTTATATTGCGCCGCCTCATGTTTCGTAGCCTTTTCGAGGACTCCAAATAACTCAATATAACAAGGAAATAAGAAACAGAGTGTGTCTTGAACAGGCTGATTTTGTTATTTTCTTTTCAGTCTAAGTTGTTTTGAAAAACTTTGTGACCTCTTGTAGCAAGGCAAAACGCATTTCACATCTTCAAGCGATTTTTTGTAGATAATTTGTTTGCCTGTATTATCGTTGCTTATGCAGTAATCAATGTCAACAGTTCAGCTGATCTGCCGGTGCATTAGCCGCAAGACCAAAATTGCACCAGACCAGGCGTAGTAATTGCCACTCCCATCTGAAATCTGTACATAGAGCCCTTGGAGTTTTCATTTTTAGATTCTTCCGAAGTTCGAGTGCGCCAGATTTATGATGTTTTATAGGATACCTGAAAAAATTGCACCGAAGACGAGGCTAGCGCACCGAAGCCAGGGCCAGGCGAGACGAGGCCACAGCCGAGCGTGCCAGATACAGCGTTACCTGCGCGGCAGACTTGTGATCTATTTCTAGAATTTCAGAAACTAAGTACGCGCCAGTGCGCCAAAGCCGGCCAAAGTAAGTTCGATGCACGCATGTACAGATTACAGCTCGGTGGCCACTGCCATTTAAAAAATCTAAAATAGGTACATGCTCACCCTGCAGCGCGAATCGCAGATAGGATTTATTTTTAACAACTTTTTCACATCTTTATTCCTTTGCAAATTTTTAATCGCGGCCTATTCCACATTTTGTCGATCAGATAATAACAAGAGTGAGTAGCAAACTAGGAAGTAACTACAATTAAGCCTCAAAAACGACGTTGGGCCCCCGTTGGCACGTTCTCATTCCTACGATTTTATTTAAAAAATGAATTTTCTACTCAATGTTATTTGAATTCTCCTGAGAAAACAAAAAAATCTTCAAAATCTTACTTAGCACTCCTTGGCGCACTATTACAACAATTAGGCCTACATGAGATAATAAATTGCCATCTATCAGCATCATGTCGGTCTTCATGCATCTAGAGTTCGAATCTCCAGTCTCAGTGTAACAGAGATTTTGGAAGATGCAAAAGCTGACAGACTTAGCTATCATCAAAACATGTATAAATGTATCATCAATACTTTCATGACCAATTTACAAATCTTGAGGTTTCATTTGTAGTGGTCATATATGTTGTCAATATATGACAGTCCGTGATTTTGTTGTAGATGTGTTCAGTGTTTTTTACAAAATTTTGAAAGAATAGTTTGGTCTTTATAAATTTATACAGAACCTTGCATTTGAAAGACAAACGAACGTTTAAATCGTTGCTAAACAACATCTATTTGCTGCACTGATGTCCAAGTAGGCGAAAACAAAATACCAAAGAAAATTTTATTCTTTGCGATTTATCACTATCATATACATGTATGTCTGCAGAAACAAGCTGAAATTTAAGATTGCCATTTTGGTTGGACTAATTCCCCGCTTGTCGCTGTGTAGATCCAAAGTCAGCGTTTGCATCAGAACTCCAGTATCACCGGAGTGGAGCTTTTCAACTCCAATACAAATACACTGACGTCCATATGCAACACACACCAAAACAGAATCAGTATGATTTTTAATCAAATTTACATCTAAAGCAACACATGTAAGTCACATCTACTAACAAAGGTATAAAATGCCTATACGCCATGTTCGATAATCTGTATGTAGCGTAGGCTAGTCTAGACAACCTTACAATATTGTATCAATTGATTGATCAGTCGCATTCAGTTAATACGACTTTGAGATACTTACATATGCACATTGAAAATGCGCTTTGATGATGTAGGCTTAATTCCGTGAAATCTTATTTCAGATTTTAATGCTTGCATTGTGAGACATATATATATGGACATGAAACGTATTAAAACTTCTCATCCTTGGATTATTTCTTGCTCCAATCATCTTCAAAAACAGCAAACCCAGTCAAAATCATCTTTACAAACGACTAAATCTGTTGAAACTTGTGTATTAGGCATTTTTGACTTAGCAGACTTTAGCTTATTCTAGGATCACTAAATACTGAAAATCTTCATCTAAAATTGAGTCAGAAATTGACTAGAATCATAGACTAATTAACTGCGGTTTAAATTCAACTTAAAACAAGCTGAATGACAGTCGGACCAAATTAGAAATAGTCGAACCTGAGATTTTTACCCATTAATCAATTGGATAGGTAGTTCGATAGCTTTTATGTGATGTATTCAGATAGTGAAGAGAACCAAACTGCCCTAGTTCATCTAACGCTTGATTTTCCAAGTAATTAGATACCTTTAGTGTTCAACTGCAGTAATGGCATGTTTCTTGCACTTCTCGTATATTTGTGATACGCATATCAATACTATAGCTGACCTTAGAAGTAGACCTACTTTAGATAATTCAAATTCATGATAGATCATTTTAGACCACGAAATCTCGATAACCTTTACCTCAGAAATTCGGAATCTCATAGTGAGTACTCCTTAATGAATACCGGTACTCCGTACCCTGCACTTGCCCATTGTGATGTTTATCTCAGCTAAATATATATGTTACCATGGATTGTAAACATTTGAATATGTGTTTCAATAGAAAAGTGAGCTTTCGAACTGGACTCTTGACTTCTGTATATTTCAACATGTACCTTTTATAGAAGAGTCACAGTGGCGTCACGTGCAGGAATATATTTTCTGCCTGCACAATTGATTTATATATAGGAGATATATACACATAGAATTATTCGTTTATGAGAAAGGACATAACTTCAGCCGGTTTTCGAAAATGTCAGTTTTAGGCAAGCCTCCTAAGGATATGTCAGTATCAGGTTCCCCAGATGAGTTTCAGCGTTGGATAGACAATTTTAAGTACTACCTCAGTGTAGTAGAAATAATTTGCAAGTTGGATTCTCCACAGAAACACGCGTTGCTTCTTAATTGCATCGGGGAAGATGCCGTTAGAGTAATCGCGGGGTTAACATATGATGTTAGCACAGATCCATATGGAAAGCTTATAGATGCGTTGAACTCATATTTTGTTCCCAAGTGCAATCTTACTTACGAGAGGTATCGTTTTAGGAAGCTTGAGCAAGGTACCGGTACGGTCACGTCGTTCGTGAATGAGTTGCATATTGTCGCGCAAAAATGTGATTTTGAAAACAAGACAATTGATACTGTAGTTAACCAAAATATAAGGGACCAGTTGATACTAGGAATCAATTCGGATGAACTTCGTCGGAGACTTTTGTCGATTAACAACCTGACATTGGACCAGGCAGTTACACATGCAATCACGTTTGAAAGTACCATGACAAGATAGAGGGAAATGAAATCTAGAGATAAGCCAACTGAGCATGCGCCGAGAAATTCTGGAATTCTTGCTATTAGATCCCGCAGTAATTCACCACAGAATAGGTTGTCCAGTGACTTTAGGCGAAGTGTTAGATTTAGTTCGCCACGCCGAAGTGAACAAGACCAGAGAATCATCTGTAATTACTGCCGGCGACCCGGTTACATTAAGAGGAACTGCTTTAAGTTGTTGCGCATGCAACAGCCAAAGAGAGATTCCAGTCTAGGGACTAGTCGTATTACCTCTATTTTTATTATTTCGGATTTGGATGACATTGAAAGAGGAGAGCTGAAGGAAGTTTGGTGCCAATTTTATGATATATCTGTTTGGGGCATAGTGGACACAGGTGCCACGATATCTTTATTGTCACAAGAGTTTGTAAATCAGGCAGGACTTCAGAAGGGAATTCGAAAGGCAGAATTTTGAAGTTAGATAAGGCCATTAGCGGCCCTCTGAAAATAGGCGGAATTTGTATTGAAATCTTGTTTTATGTTGTACCTTCGTCGGTAGGCCTACCCTGTGACTGTTTGATAGGAATGAATTTACTTGGAAGGTTCAGATCAATCCAGCTAAATGAAGAAGGACCTGATTTGATTCTGACTTTGTTGCCAAAAACCTTGTCTGAGTTTCCAGATGTTTTTAATAAGGCACTTGGCAGAGCTTGTTATACAAAAGAGCCGTCTCCAGTCATTGAGGTCAGTCCAGAATCGCTCCCACATCAGTGCAAACTAAGGTCCATGAGCCCTCGGAACTATCAAATATGCAAGGAACAGGTGAAACAGCTATTGGAAGCCGGTATCATCGAGGCATCTAGGTCAACTTGGAGGCATGCCCCGGTTATTGTCCCTAAGCGCTCAGATGGCTATCGAATGGCTATTGATTATAGGCCGGTGAATAGCCTGACTAAAGGTGATGCTTACCCGATTCCAAATGTACAGGAGCTTTTGCAGCTTTTAGAAGGTTGTTGTGTTTTCTCTACACTTGACTTTTCACAGTTCTATTACCAACTGCCGCTACACCCATCAGATAAGGAGAAAACCGCATTTTATGCGGTCGGCAATTTATACCAGTTTAGGAGACTACCGTTTGGGCTCAAAAATGCCGTAAATTACTGCACGCGTGTAATGCATAAACTCTTCCACGATATAACAGGTGTATCAGTATATGTTGATGATATCCTTATTCACGCCAAGAATAAGGCAGATCACGATAAGGCATTATCCGACTTTTACGAAGAATTCAAGATAGCAGTTTAAGCTTGAACATGCAGAAATGCTCTTTCCATAAAAGCAGTGTATCATACCTAGGTCATAGATCAGTGACGGGAAAATTACCCCCGATCCAGAGAGGCCGACAACCATAAGGCAGTTCCCAACGCCGAAAACTCCGAAAGAGTTACAGCGTTTCCTGGGAATGTGCAATTATTTCCGAAATTACGTCCGAGACTTTGCCTCAATTTCTAAAGATTTGCACGATTTGGCATCAGGAAAAGAAATCACATGGACCGATGTGACGTTACTAGCATTTAATAAGCTCGAAGATCAATTGTCTGATGGCGTTTTGGTCCTCCCGAGGTCTGAAGAGGAATAAGTGTTGAGCACAGATGCATCAAATGATTGTGTAGGGGCTTGCCTCATGACCAAAGCGGGACAGCCAGTTTCATTCGCATCGAAGAAGCTCACCGAGACAGAGACACGTTGGAGTACTATCGATAAGGAGACGTTCGCGATTGTATGGGCCATGCAGAAGCTGAGATCTTCTTAGTTGGGAAAAGATTCACGGTGTTAACAGATCACCAACCCTTGAAATACCTTTTACAAGCAAATAGCGTCAGTTCCAAAGTTCATAGATGGAGAGTGTTAGTTTCTGAGTTTGACTATGATGTTAAATACATCCCAGGGAAAGAAAATGTTGTAGCGGATGCGTTATCACGAGTTTATTCGATTGCCGAGGTAGATGAAGATGGAGAAGTTTCGGTCGAGGTTTGATGTTATCAGAAGGGCCCAGAAAGATGACCCAGAATTCAAGATTCTTTTCAAAGCAATTGATAGAAATGACAGTCGCCAACCAAATGGAGTGTCCCAGCAACTCTGGTGTTGCAAGAATGATTTATCAATCAAGAATGGAATTATTTACGTGAAAGACAAACTCCTAATTCCTCCCCGGAAACGAACTTAACTCTTGACAGCACTGCATTATGGACACCAGGGGATAGAGAACATGATGCAGAAGGCGACGAGGACATATTTTTGGCCAAACCTCCGGCAAGACGTGCGACACTTTGTCCAACATTGTAGAACATGTACAATGATCAAGCCTAAGTTCGTGAACGCGCAGCTGAAGCCATACCTTTTAGATGCCCCTCTTCAAATGATTGCAACAGATTACATTGGACCACTTCCATCAGATGGAGGTTATCAATATATTTTGGTAATCATGGACGCTTTCTCTAGGTTTCCCGAGGCCTACCCAGTGAGGGATATGTCTGCACGAACGCTTATTGATAAATTTCGGGATTTCTTCTCACGGTATGGGTTTCCTGACTCTATCCTGTCTGATAATGACACACAATACAGAAGCAAGGAATTTTTGAACTATTTACGCAATTTCGGAGTTAAGAAATTATTTACGAATACTTACAGGCCTAGCTCAAACGGTTTGTGCGAAAGGTTTAACGGGACGCTACAGAAGAAGCTTAAATGTTTGTTACTCGAACAAAAATGGGAAAGCAGTAGCTGGAGACATGTTTTGCCGACCGCCTTAATGGCAATAAGAAATGACATACATGCAACAACAGGGTACACACCTAGCGAGCTTTTTTTAGCCTTTAGAGTCAAGGACCTCTCACTCCCACCCCTTAGCGACCGATACCTTTCTCCGCAGCCCTTCGGTTCTGCCGCCCAGAACATTGCTAAGCGTAGGCATAGAGCAGATGCACATAGACGTTATGAAAATAGGCAATTCCCTCCCGGCTCAGAAGTACTTGTCAAATCCCCAGTAGTCAAGAAACCTGAGGCACCAGGAACTACGGCTGAAGTTGTTAACCAAGTTAATAGACATACAGTCATAGTTAAGGAAGGGGGTAGGATTAAGAATGAATCGACTGCTAGGTTATCACCTTTGCCCGTCAAGAATCGTATCGAGAATCTATGTCGGAAACTAAAACGGAGGAGGCGGAAGAACGGATCATACCCGATAGTGAACGGCCATCGCCGACCGTCGAAAGGAGATGGGATCGAGTGAACGAGGAAGGTGCAAGAAGTGAAGACCGACCAGAGACAGGAAGGATTGGTGAAACGCGAAATCAGGAGAGAAGAAATCCAAGACCACAGAGGAGCCGCAGGGCGCCGTCGCGCTTCCGAGACTTTCAGATGACCTCGAGTAACATTAATGTCGACAGTGATAGTGAGTCTCATTAATCGAGCGGCATCGGTGTGTATAGTGATGGTGTGGTTCTCACTAAGTGATTGATTTATGAGTGTTCGCCTTTTCAGCATCTTGGCTGTCTTCTCCATTAGTGATTGGACTCTTTTCGAAAGAAAGGGCGAGTTGTGATGTTTATCTCAGCTAAATATATATGTTACCATGGATTGTAAACATTTGAATATGTGTTTCAATAGAAAAGTGAGCTTTCGAACTGGACTCTTGACTTCTGTATATTTCAACATGTACCTTTTATAGAAGAGTCACACGAAATCTCAATAACCTTTACCTCAGAAATTCGGAATCTCATAGTGAGTACTCCTTAATGAATACCGGTACTCCGTACCCTGCACTTGCCAATCTTGCTAAGATGTAATGTAGCATCCGCGGGTCCAGGGTTCCGCCCGAGTGACTTCGTAGCATCTCAGAGAGAGAGAGAGAGTGCTTTGTTTTTCTTGAGAAACTCTTCATTGATGTTTTGGGTGCCGGGTAGGGCCTATGTGCATTTAAAAATAATCTATTGAAAACCCAACGTTTCGTGCACCAATGACCTAGGTATTTAGTCATTTTAACTTGACTTCACCTTTAATGTTCCATACCTTTAATATTTCTGTTTTGATATGGTTTTAAAAAATCCATTACAGCTATCATAGAGACACATGGGACACGCATACATGATGAGGACCATTTGAAAGTTTCGGCAAAATCAAATTAAAAAGAGGCCCATATAATTCAGGTTGTTTCGTGCATATAGAATTTTCTTAGTACTTCATAAAGTTCGCATTAAATTGCAAAACATGGATCATACTTTCAAGATTTTGAAGTCTTAGTTCACCATCATAGGACAAATGAGAATGGAACGAATTTTTTCGTTCCAATAAAACACACTATGGGCCTATAACAGAAATAAAATTGCAGAATTAGCTAAGAATTTTGGTTGGCTATTGAGATGAAAGCTATCTCTCTATCATGAATTGGAATGAACAATCAATGAAATTAAAATTGTAAAATTAATGCAAAATTACATACAAGCCTGTGATTATTGTTTGTTGCACTGGAGAATGGAACGAATTTTTTCGTTCCAATAAAACACGCAATGAGCCTATAACAGAAATAAAATTGCAGAATCAGCTAAGAATTTTGGTTGGCTATTGAGATGAAAGCTATCTCTATCATGAATTGGCATGAACAATCAATGAAATTTAATTGTAAAATTAATATAAAATTACATACAAGCCTGTGATTATTGTTTGTTGCACTGGATATGATTTTGAATGGCTTCGGGAAATCCAGGATGTTAGCGGAATATTTCCCGGTTCTAGATTTTTTATGTGGGTGGCAATCCTGAATTTATTTCAATTTATTCGACACAATTTTTCAATACTATTCTGGTTATCTTCGGTCCATTTAAAAATTCGTTTACTTGCATGCTACAAAGCATCAGCCAACAACTGCGAACCACCTGTCTAGTGTGAGGCGTTCTGCTTTATAGAAAGCTCAGTTTTGTTTGACATGAATTTGTAAGGACACTGACGTGGGAAAGTGACGGTAAATCGTCGTATGGGTTGAATTCCTTCATTTTCAGAGACAAAACACGCTTCTGAAGTTGATCGAACTACGCCGAAGAATTTCAGATAATCATAAAAAAGTGGTCAAAAGAGTGGCAGTGGTTATTACACCGGAAGGACCGGTAATAATTGCCTCATAAATATAAAATAGAAGTAATCCACATCTAATAATGAAGCGGTCAAATAAATTTTCACAACTTAAGGTGTTTCGGAGTCGGTTTTTTCTAGAAAATGAGTTTGATTCGCATGAGAAATCATTAAATTTCAAAGAAGAACCAAAAGGGACTAAGCAAGACCAAGAAAAGTTTAAGCAAGAAAAAGCAACAAGTTAATCCTGGCACTCTGCAATCTTTATGCTCCGATATGTTTATCTTGTTACATGCCTGATTGCAGTAGCCACGTCAGTCACGTAATATTCGGTGGAAAGTTGCGCCTAAAAGAAACTTTGCAATTGTGCGAGCAAGACGGAACACAAAAAAATACTGTTGTCCGATTTAATCATGCATAATCAATGTCATATGAATTAATTTGAAGAAATGGTTAATTCACAATTCCAAGAACTGACGAAAAGTTAAGTTGGCGGAGAGCTAATTTACTAATTTAAAACAAAGATCCGAATTAAAGCCTCTCCTGGTCGACCAAATGAGCTTGCCTCGAACTTCAATGAAGCGGATTGGGGCTGTCCAGTCTAGACCTAGTTGTTGATGTTCGATGTCTATGGGTGAGCCTTTTTCATAGACAACTCCTCGCTGAAATATTCGGATTCCCACTGAATGTGTTAATACTAGTCATAAATTCTACAGAGGGAGTTGAGTGTTCATCAACACCCAATCCAAAGACCCAATCAGTCTTCATCTGAATATTTTTTTCTCACATCTCATCTTCAGCAATTTTTTTCAGAGAAACTTCTGAATTGATATTCTTGAAACTTTATACTTTATATCATGTGCCATTTCGAAGTCTTTTTGTCGCATTGCACACCGTGTAGCCGACAAAACAGCAATTTCGCCCCATTGCCGTAATGCTTTTTTTTCCACGATCAGGAAAATGGGTTATATAATGGGTTCCAATTTAGGCATCTATTTTTCATCTAGCCCTTTTAAACAATTCAATATCTTTGATGACAGCTCATGTCCATGACGCTCTATTTTCTCTGTGCGCTCTAGTCCTTTAATTGACGGGTTTTATGGAAGCAACCATTCACCTATCTATATGGGTGTCAATTACTGTTGAGTTCGTCATCAAAATGTAGCCCTCAGATTGTCCTCTTAATTGTTTTGCTTTTGCACTTCGCAGGGCGAAAGTGTAATCGGCAGAACCCTCCCTCCGCGTTGACATAGTGAAGAAGGCTGAAATATGAGGAATGCGCATCCGCAGAATATGAAGTGTTGGGGAAGAAACACAGAGTCACATGTCTGTCGAGATTGTCTGAGTCGTTACGAGAAATGATGGTGTGCACGATGATCGCATGAATGCGGAAAACTGAACTCACTTGATGCAAAGGAAAATTCCTTTATTTGAATACACCAGTTTAATATCTAATTACAGCCGTGCTTATCAGTTAGATTTAAATTACTCCCATAAGGAAGTAAACACGAATCAGGAGGTAACTTGGTAAGTAAACTTCAAGCCCTTGATTTTTGTCTAAAGTGTAAACTGCAAAACACAAATTGATGCAAATGCTCAAGAATACTGGGACATAACCAAACCGATATTTTTGTGCGAATTGACATCTTAGACTGGAATTAGCAGCTAATGAATGGTATCATTAACCGATATAGAAACCATTTTTTTCTATTAATGAAATGATGATGAACCACAACACGTCCTATGTATAATTTGCTCTTTGAAACGAAAAATTCGTTCTCAAAATGAGAGTCAAACCAAACAGAACTTTTGCAGGTTTTTACCAATTATTACGATTTTATATCTTGCAGTATAATTTAGAATAGAATAGTTATATTTATTCTCAAATTAATCGATGAGCACATTGCATGAAAAAAAGAGGAAGATATTAAGAAAATTTGGGCTAAGGACACTACTTGAATGTGCACTCCTTCGGACATCCTGATCTTCTAAAGTTGCGAGTGTCAACCCGCGAAAGGACAGAGCCGCCTGAGGTCGACACACCGGCGAGATTGAGACTTTTGTTTGTGATTTTTCTCATGATCTTACACTTTTCAGGATTGAGTGGGGGTCCTATGTCTCCACCAAGCCACTAAAGCATCCCACTCAGCTTGAAGTCTGTCTTCGCTAGAGCTGCTGATGAAATGGTGAAGAGTGAAGTCATCAGCATAACGAACAAGCTTGGAGTTGTAGAATTGGGAGCTGTAGTGGTCGACGGCTATGCAAAACAACAATGGCCCGATGACACTGCCTTGGGCAACACTGCTTGTAACTGGAGACGGCGTGGAAAACTCACCATTGAGTTCCACACTGGGTTCGGTTGGAGAGAAAGTCCTTGATCCAACGGCATGCATGGAGTGGCAAAATTTATCTTGATGATGGAAACGAATGCGATGCCTAAGTGCTCCTTGAATTCACTCGTCTGATTTGCATAGAGTGCATGTCCGACGAGCTGAATAGAGTTTTGAACGCCTCTTCCAAGTTTCTGAATTCGTAGTCTCCCGCAGAGCATGCGAATTATAGTTGTAAATGTTTGGACGATTCGTATTTTTGCCAAACACGTTGGTAGTTGCTGTACCCGTTACCGTTAGCAGTACCTGGAATTTCTGTGCGACGTTTGCCCATGCGAGGAGAACTTCAGAGTTGAATGAAGGATTTTCATCCAGGATCCCAAGCATGATTATATATGATCGATCTGTAACTGCATGCTCTTTCTCACATAATCTATTCTTCCAAGTACTTTCAGCACCCGTAGCATGGATACGTGCGGTTCATGAATCTGATGACTTTGACATTCTCTTCATTTCTCTTTATCCTAATTTGTTTAATGACTCGTTTCTGCTTTAAGTCGTTTTATTGAACTTTATCTCTCCATTAGTTCAGTGCAAATAATAAGCCCTTTCATATTGGGCATTATGTAGCTGCTTTTAGTCATTTCATCGCATTTGGTTGTATATGGATCGCACCTACTCCTTTTCGATTTAATTTTGATCAAATTAGCATCTTAGTGATCAGAAATATCAGCTCTACAAAATGAGTTGGAGTTGAAAGTGATTGGAAATACCACTATCTTATAACCTACCGCTATTAATAGCTTCCTCTCCGAGTCGATTCCTCGCAGCAATGTCGTTGCCTGTGTATAAAGCCTCCGCTGATTCTTCTTTCACTACGTTGACTTTGCTGGTATTTTGGTATGAATGAGTATAAGCGTATCAAATTGCGAAAAGATCAACAGCACCAGGGTTTTTTTAAGGCGATGTACGCGCCCGATTTGTGCGGGTAAAAATTTCAAATGGGCGGGTAAATTTCGGATGTCAACTCGGACCACTGTCCATGTCAGTCACTGTTGTTTTTCACATAAGGCGAATAATTCGAATTATTCGCATAATTCGAATTTAAAAATTATTAAACCCAACCCTATTTCAGGTGTGGATAATCTATACGAAACCTATTTATGTTCGATTATGCGATTCGCAACCATCGTCAAGTTAACAAGTACAAAAACTTTCCTTCACTCACACGCATTTAAAAGTAGGAAGTTATCAAAACGGAAATACTATGTAGTCATGTAGTGGACCATGCCAAAATAAATTTTACTGTTTGCGAATGAAGAAATACATTCGCAGTGGTGCTTTCTTGTCTCACATAGCTTACTTCATTTATAGAATTTGCATCACTGAAAGTGATGCAGGTGTATAACTGTACAGCACATGTATGTATGCCCCTATACGTAGTTGACAATAAATTTCGATCGTTAAAGAGAAACTATGCATATTCAATTTTTAAGTAATAATTGTAACACAACTTTTCATCATCCATGACTTAACTAAGCAATTTGCAGACTTTTGCAGTGCAAATAACACATTCATCGCTTATCAACGGTTATTTACATTCTTTAACTTCACTTCTCATTGATATGCGGCACTGTTTCGTTGATCATCAATAGGCTCTTGTCGATGAGGAATGACGTTGCAGAATGCAATTTGTCTTTATATAAATTGCAGTTTGCCATATTCACTGTGAAATCATGTAGTGTATTATGCATTTATCATATATGTTTTTACTGCAAGTTCAAGAGACAATTTTCCACTGTTCCTCTCCATCTTATCCAGCAATTGTTGCTGTGCACCACCTCTAATTTGCTGAATATTCAAAAGATGCAACTTTGTTTCCGCTTTCTTTTTACAGTTTGAAAAGAAATTGAAAGAAAGATCTACAAGCCTTATTTTGCTTTGTTTTAGATTGGCGGGTAGAATTTGGGGGTGGGCGGGTAAACGAAACTTTAAAAAAACCCTGAACAGCACTTTCATGAAAGTCGAGTTCCCTCTTTATTTATAGGATTGATAGGACGAGTGGAATGCGAATTCGATGCCGGCGTCGACAAAAAGGCTTTGTTCCAATCATTTGCCAGTAACGATATCCTAATTCACCTGTATACTGTTGAAAGGCGACAGCTCATTAGTCGTCAACTAATCTGAGGCGAATGCGTGAAGACTGGTTCAAACTTCACTGCTTCTGCTTTTGATGTGTCTAATGAACCGAAATCTCCTTTAAGCTTCTTCAGCGACGATCTGGTTTGCTCGAACAGAGTCGATCTTTTGTCTGCCGGATGACACTAGCAATTCTTCTGATCTTCCAATGTTAGCATTGCCAATAAGTTCAAAGCACAATATCCTGTGGCAGTATTATTACCTTTTCAGGAGTCTATTGTGTTTCTGATTAAGTTGCACTATAATGTCAGTCACTTTTCTGTCCGGTAACACGCTTGCACTGTTTGATGTCCTCATACTGATCTTGGCAGTCTTGTATATAATCCTTGGCAATTTTGAATCAGCTCCATGAAATTCAATGACGCTGTCAAGCCATCGCCTTCGTTTCAAAGCATGTATTTCTTCAATTGTTCAGGTATCAAAATCGATTTCAAACCTTTAATCCAAACTCAACTCCTGTATTTCCAGGTTTGAAAATGAAATTTCCAAGGTAATTGAAAATGTCTGAAGATTCCGAAATCTAATAGTCATATTGCAGCATGATATTCTTAATAATTCTATTAGATGGCTATTTGCAGGGTGTCTACAAGGCCTGGATATCCTGGATATCCTGGATAAATCCTAATTTCGAAAATTTGGCCTTGATATCCTGGATAAATCCTGATTTCGTCGAAATTAGAAGTTGTGAAAAACGTTCTGAGCTACATTCTTAACGTTAACAATAATGTAAAAATGTAATTATGCTTTTCTGTGACTTTATATTAGTTCGTGCTTTTCGATTTCGTTTGCTAACGTAAACTGCTGTCCGTGGATGTTTTCTTTTTGTTTCAGGTTGCGTGTTAATTTAATCTTTTTTCGTATGCATGAATTTTCAAACGCAGTGGATGTCTCTGACTTCGAAAGCAGATTAGCGACTCATATTTTGTAGTTGCTCTCGTAGCATTCAATGACTATCAGTTACTGAATCTTGTTCGTCGGAGTGGTCTCACGATGCAGATAAAAATGTTGCACACAAGTGAAATTTATACAATTAACCCGGAACTGAGAACTGCTCCTATTACAGCAGCTATGAAAATTGAAGCATGTCAAAGCAGAAATAATTTTGGCCTTGGATATGGTAGAGAAACGCCGCTCACAACGATCATGTGATGATCAACAATCTATACTTCAAGCGCCTGTTGTTCAACCACCCTGTTGTTGACAACTTCCAAGTGGCCAAGGATAAGTTAGGCTACGTTGTGATTTTCGGGTTATCACCACATGTTCAGAAAGAGATACTACCCAGAGTATATGTGTACGGAGTTTAGTACATCTTTCGACGGGGCATTAAACAAAATTGTTCAAAGGGGACATCAAGATTTGTGCAATAGATATTTCAACGGTAGTATTTCTCACTACTCGAAAGCTGAAAACATATTTGAAAGTGTCAAGAAAGCATTAGATAAAATTGGTGGCCTATTTGTCGATGTCTTCGATAGATTATTGGATGGAATAGATATCAGGATGGAAGTCAATCTTTCATTCGCCGAAGATATTCTGGAGAATTTCAGCACAAATGTGGGAAAGAATTGCTCCAAACAGGTACATAATCGTTACATTTCGTGCGCGAGTGGAGCATTGCACCATGTATTGAAAAAGCTACTTGGGATTTGTCAACCGTGTACTGCAAAGCATGTACTACCTATTCAAAGATTCTCTTGCACACAGGGCTGATTATTGGCTACACATATTACAGGTTCAACTACATTTCCTAAGTCTTTCTGCAAATGCCGTTAGGTACGAAACAAAGATGTATGTAACAGAGCAATAGAGATTCTGCCGAACATTGAGAAATATTACGTCGATGTGAAACCTCAACCTCATGTAGCATCATTCTCAACAGTCGTTGATGCAATCAATGACCCATTTCTTGCATCTAAGCTGCATTTTTTGAATTTTTCAATTCCCTAGCCACATCTACGGCGGTTTCAACACGACAAGCCTATGATTCCATTTTTACACGTTTTTCTCATGGGCCTAGTCACAGATACATTGAAAAGATTCGTTGAAGCATCGGTTATTCCAGGTGTGGACAGACGTTTCCAAAATTCTGAGATTTGATCTGAATAACGATGCAAATCTGAAGAAAACATCGCAAGTGGATCTGGGATTTTGAGCCAAACGCAGCATCCCAAAGAATTCTCATCCACGCAGAATGCTGGAGTTCGATCAAGCCGCTCGCTATTGCTTTATCGCGATAGTCAATAAAATACTTGAGAGAGGTCCGCTGAAACACAATTTTGTTCAAGACGCTTCATCACTCTCTCCGCTTGTCATTTTAAGTAAGTCTTCAGCGCTTTGCGAAAAGCGTTTTGTATTTTATTGAACAGAATGATCGATTCCAATTGCATTTCTGTATCTCAGGCTGATTCGACGAAGCAGGAATATTACGACTTACTACAATCTGATCTAACGAAATAGGAACTTCATGTAAATTTTGTTGGTATTGCATTATTAATACCACAACTTAGCTGCGCAATGTTAATTTGACATTGACATACATCGATTGGACTACATCTACTGCATTCATCTAGAAACAAAGGAAGTTTTCAACACCTGTGGGCAGTAGTAAGGAAAGTTTTGGTCTTATTCCATGGTCAAGCGGCAGTAGGAGGTGGTTTCAGCACAAACAAGGATATTCTAATAGAGAATCTTCATGAGAGTTCTATCTTGGCGCAACGTGTGGCCCATAACACCATTTAATACTATGGAGGGGTTTTGCATGTTCGCCAACTGTTTCTTTGATCGAATCGGTTAAGTGTTCATCCCGGCGCACGTGTATTGGAACTCGAACTAAAAAGGAATGAAGAAGATCAGCAAGCTAAGAAAGGCAAACGTGTTGCTGAACTGGATTGTGAATTGAACAAGATTGAAAATCAAAATTCGATCAAAAAAGAGAAACAGTGTGAACTTGACGATCAAGCTACGGTGCTCAAAAAATTGAAGACTAGTTAGTGACCGCTTGAAAACCACATAAAAGCGTAATTCGTTTTATAACTGAGTGTTCGAAAAATATAGCATCGTTATTTTTAGGCTTTAATGAGACAAATCGACTTTACAGTTATGATTAATGCTTTGAAATAAGGCGTTCTATTAGACACAAAAGAAACAGCGAAAAGATAAATACGAAATACATGTACTAGTAGGTGGTGGCATTGTTAAAATGGCGATAACACGAGATGGTCATTTTATGACTATCATAAAAATTTTGATAATCTCCTTAATTTTTGCAATGTCTCCTGGATATCCTGGATATCTCCTGGATTTGAAAATTCTTGATGCAGTAGACACCCTGTATTTGGTTAAGCATGGAGTGCATTTTACATTTTTGCTTTCCAGGATCAAATTTTGGAAGACTTTTTCATTTGGAGAAATGGCAACTTGTGGTAAGCTCGGTCACATTTTTTGATGTTTGTCTATTAATATTGATACCGGTATTGTTACTGCAGTGGACAATAGAAAAAGTGATTCTATAGAAAATGAACCAATGACCTAGGCTTTTATCTATTTATAGGCTATATCTAAATTGCGTCATACTGTGAAAAATTAAAAATTCTACGCAAGGAAAAATTACACTATTGAAAAAGTACAACTTATAAGTATTATTGGTCGATACTTAACAGCTTGTAATAAGACACGTGAATATCTATAATCTTTGAATCTACATTTCTAGTCTGGGAGCCAGCGCAAAGATGTGCAGGGAACGAGGTAGTAAATTTTTCATGCTCAGACGAGTTTGCTGTACAGAGAGGAGTTCAGATCACAACGTCTGCCGATGTCAGTCATTTGCACCTGTCTAGTACAAGCCCATGTTAACTCCCGAAAACTACCTCAAAATACATGAGAAGAAGTAGCATAAGTCCTCTATTCATGTACAAGCCAAAAGCTCAGCTGATTTATGAACAGAAAATAACAGACACGTAGGAATTTGGTAAAATCCTTAACAGACACCTCGAAGCACCGTCGAAGTACACCGGTTTTCCAGGATCGGAGGTAGAACAAAAGATTACAAAAGATAAAAAGCGCAGTGCCTAGTATTTTTCATGAAGACCCTAACAGACATCTAGCTATTGCAAACAGACACTTAAAACATGTGAAAATGTCCATTTTTCGATGAAACAATCAATTTGTTGATGAAAAATATTGACCACACGTGTCACAGATTGGATAGGGTCGAGTAAAACCTGGCCGGTTGCAACCCTGCTTTGTTTCCATACCCGTTGCAGGTTGGGTTGGGTCGAGTGAAACCTGACCGGTTGCAACCCTGCTTTGTACCTCTCCTTTTGTACATATTATATTTTTCCATTACTAGCTTAAAATTTGGATCATTCATGCATCCACGCCTGGCTTGCCGTGGACATGGACATCTATGGAGATCTCCATGGATGGATATCAGAATTTTGAAATTTCCGTGGATAACTGGGATATTTCTTTGAATGAGTAGTTCCAAAATTGCTGCATAAATGATTTCAAATGTACTATTGAAGAAGACATGCTTTCTCAAATTGTAGATAATTTACTAGCGAAATACCAGAAAGCCTCAAGTGAACTGAATATGAAAACATGTTTCGACTAGTGACCCCATGGAGGGATAGGATTGTCGATGAATGAATCCAGGAGAAGTCAGGGATAGGATTGTCGATGAATGAATCCAGGAGAAGTCAGGGATAGGATTGCTGGTTTTGAAGACGATGGTGTCCGAACCTCCTTGAAAGTATTTTGCAAAGGATGAATTTCATTCCTGTCCTAATAAACTGATTCTATGAAATGAGCTCACTGATTTTGAATAATCCTTTCGTTGCAGGAAC
This sequence comes from Prostheceraeus crozeri, assembly GCA_907163375.1. NCBI lineage: Eukaryota > Metazoa > Platyhelminthes > Polycladida > Euryleptidae > Prostheceraeus > Prostheceraeus crozeri. Next base: position 30,829 of record CAJQUW010015202.1, on the reverse strand, counting down.
TTGGAAAGTAATGATCTTTGCTGAAGATGAAGAACATGAAAAGATCTTCACGTTTTTACCTGAAACAACTTTGAGTGAAGTCCTGAAGAGTTGGAAGGAACATTTTGGCATTTTCGGTCATTATGTCATCAAATCCGAGGACAGGAGAGAGGAGTATGATCTGGATTTTACTCTCCGGGATGTGGGCGAAAGTATAGATGGCTCAAAGAAGGTGGAGCTGGCGCTCGTCCTTTCAGACCTCCCGACGCCAACTCCAACACAAAACATTTATGTGGTATTGAATGGCCGGCGCAAACATTACCGCGTGAGGCCATTCGATCAACTCAAGTACATTATTCCCAACTCTGCTGGAATGACTTTCTCATTCAACGGAAGGATGATCGACATTAGCAAGACAATTCGGCGGTTAAAAATACCAGAAAATGGGATCATCACAACAGTGAAGACAATCCCTGTTGAGAAGTCTAATGGCAGCCACAAGACGGTAAAGGTATCGGACGGATCAGTTACGTTTCAGTTGAAGAATGCTATCAAGCAATTTGAGGAAGAGAATTTCTTCGTTAAATCTGATGGACGGATTGTTCTGGGCGACGAGCTGATTGACTACAAGGACACCGAAGTCTCGGTGACCAGGCCGAAGTTTGAAGTGAAGATTGGACATCAGAACTTCATATTTCCCGCTACCGTAGGGAAAACTTCCTTCCAAGACTTCACTTTTGCTCTCTCCATTATCTCTGGAATGGAAAGGTGTGAACTCTCCCGTCACACGTACGTTTGTATGGGATGTAGAAGGCGAATTGGTGACAATGAAGAGGAAGGGCAGCTGGTCAACATCGAGTGCTGCCGTGTGTGATCGTTGTCGCTAAGGGTGGAGGAGACTCCGGCTCATGAAGGTGAGTTGTTAACACTTTATATGTGAAACATTGTTGAAGATAGAAGGTTTGCACGTTGGTGAAATTATATCAGAACTAGTGCTTCGACGATTAATACACGCGGCGTCTATTGTTAGAAACTTCGCACATAGCGCGGAATGACAATTTCAATCGCACGGATTCAGGGTTACCGTCCAGTTACAGTGCTTTAATGCAACCTTGGCTTTTAGTGATTTTCATTCGATTTGACTTCATTTGCTTGTCATTTCATATCATTTCATTGCTATATTCACCCTGAAGATGGATGGTGGTCAGTCATCCGAAAAATCGTCGAAGGCTAAGTTCTGATATATGTGAAACCTTGGTCTGTCATTCTGATTTCATTTTTGAGGATGGTCAAGTCTTGTTTTGAAAAGTCAAATGCAATCTAAGCCCGCACTATTTACTCAACAACAGAATATCTTCAGATGGAAAAATTTGCAATTTAAAAGTAATCTTTCTAGCGTGCTAGAAACTTCACTAAGTAAGAATAGAAATCCAACATGTGATAAGAATCCTAGAAATTTCCAATGAACAGTGAATCACGTCGATTGAGGAAGTCGCTCGTCAAGATCGGGAGTTCAACAGCTTTCGAAATTCAAATGTTTGACATCCTTTTCATATCATTGTTGCAGTGGTCGAACCCAACGACTATTCCTATAGTTAGAGGAGCAAGTTCGCAACTTAAGACTTAGAAAACCTCGCATAGAATAAAGTACCAGATAACTGTGTGGGATGGAAAACATGGCTGACCGGAACGATTTTTTGATTCAAAAATTTAGATTCTGATTGAGATTAGAATGTTCAAATATTTGATTATGATTGATTAAAGTGCTAAAGAATGTGATCATGATAGTGATTATCATTAAGGCTGCCATAGACTTGGTTATGATTGGTTGATTAAGATTAATGTGCTCAGACGCTTTATCATGAAGGCTGGGTAGGTTGAAAATAATGCTGATTACGGCTTTCAGACGCTTGTCGGATCAGTGATAATTATAGTGCGTTTAAGTAATAATTTGAATCGCGATGAAAATGTTTGATACTGTGCAGTGATAGCAGTTTTTATTAAAACTCATCTCCTTCATCAATTAATAGGCTTGCTGAATTATTATTACTGTAATTATTCGATTTTGATCAGTACCATCATAGCGCACAAACTGACAAAGACATTGAACTCAGTAGTATATTTATTTATTTTTTGATAATCTTAAGTACACGTAAAGAGAAAAATATCAGAGGGATGATATTGTAGGGAACACATTCTATGACAAGGCGTGAACTCATGTTCATGACCTTGCATCAAAGATTGGTACTCTCTGCGACATTGCGTAATTTCGGTCCTTACGTAGTCTAGCTGTCACTCTGCCGTGTTCTTATCTCAACTGATGGTCGGATGACCAAAATCAAATTTGCTGATTAATAAAGGTGATTATGATTAATGATTGATTAAATTTTCAAAACCTTGATTATGATGGAGATTAATGATTGAACCAAATTTCAATGACGTGATTATGATTATGATAAACCTCAAAAAGTTAATTCATTACTTGACACAAATGGCACATAGAAATTACATGAAGTTGCATGTGAATGGAACGTCTATTGGGTGATATTTTCACTTACAAAGATTTTTTGTCATTGTTTTTTATATCCTTTTCGATCAGGGCCTATTTTTGATGATTTGCAGGTGATACGGACGTCTAAGATGAAATATCACAATTGAGTGAAAAATGCACTCAATAGAATACATTAAAGCTCTCATTCAATGTGCTATTCATGTCATCAGATGATTATAAGTCGACGGTAGAATGATTAGCCACGTATAAGGGAACTGGTAAGAAGGAGATAATGTTCATTTCGACACTTGAGGAGGTGAAAGGTCGTTTCCGAATGCGTCGTCACAATCACAGTTTCGTTGACAAGACACATCTCTGCTGAAGCGTAAGAATCTTGATAAGACGATGAGACATTTCAGTTTTAGTTTCACACGAAGAACTGCAGTCTGGAATCAGTGGTACATGATCAATGCGTGAAAGGTGGTCGTTTATGGTCAATGAGCTGAATTGAATAAATCATTTATCAATTCCACGCATTTAAGTCAACATTTAAGTCAGAAAAATAATCTATAGATTGATTTTGAACACAATTTCTGATGTCAACATTTCTCCAAATGTCCGAAATCAATGCTCAATTTCATGATTGAAGTTGATTTATAGTTGAATTTTTGATTCGATTGCAAAATTCGTTTTTTCGGTTTCCCAGTATTATTGACATAAATTTCATTTTTGGAAATTGGTCAGTTTATTTGTGAGCTCACGAGATTGATGCCTCGACAGTGTGTAGATAGTCCACACATTTTTCTGCGTGTTGTCGCACATAAGTAGATTGGAACATAGCGATGATAATAATAATGTTCGTTTGTTTCAAAAGAAGGAAAATCAAGCATTGAAAACTAAGTACTGATGTGCATCTAGATAAATTCCTAAACCGTAACCGACCGCACAGAAAACTTCAGTCACCGTAACCAACCGTAACCAACCGCAACAGTGGAATTTTTGACCGTAACCAACTGCAACCGTTGGATTTTTAAGCGCAACCGACCGTTAACCACAGAAACACATGTATATCCGACGGTTAATCATATAAACGTATAGGCTCGTTGGATCAGTTATCTGCTGGCCATCATAATAGACTAAAACTTGCACAATAGTCTTACATGACATCCTTCGCTATCGACAAAATACTGACAGCACCTTATAGACCTGGGCTGGTTTGGCTTACCTTACCTGACTATTATTATACAAAGTTTTATTATTGTAAAATTTTTGGTTGTAGCAGTTCAAATACATGTACACACATCTAGGCGTATAGGTGTATGTTCAATTGGCCAATGGTGCATTATATGATTGAGCTATTCTTTCTTTCATTTGACAAACGCTTCAATTAAGACAAACTAACTAAAAATTATGCCTCAATATAGTGCATGGTACTGTATGGAATTGCCTACACCATAGAGGCCTAAATGTGAATACATAAGAAATATATGGCCGATTCTCTTAATTATAGTGCGTAGTCTGAAGGTAAATGTACATGCAAACAAATTCGATATCCCATTAAGGTGGCCTGAATACGAATCATGAAGTCTTGGTAAATGTAATACGGTACCAAGATACCGGTATCAAGCGATAGAGTTTCAAATTGTTGTCAACTTCGATATTGCATGTATGTGCGTACATGTACACATTGCAATAGCTAAAATTTTGAACTTGTAACCAATTGTTTCATATATCATGTCATAGTCGTCTGCCTGTTTACGCAGCCATCTAACAGAACTGTTAATTTGCGAAAAACCAATGCATGAACGTACTTAGCGTAACTACGAAATCTATTTTCATCAGTGGGGTCGTCTGCGTGCCTGCGAAGCCTTCGCCGTATACCCAAAAATAAATATTTACGCTCATAAAACTAAGGTTCAAATAGTTTTATTTTTTGTGTTTGAGAGCATCTTTACGTTTACACCTTTACACACACTTTACAGTTTCAAGTCACTACTCTCAAATACGTTCCGAGCGCCAGCGCTCAGCTGTGAACTGCAGGGATCTTCAAGCAATCACACAATGCGCTAGGGATGTGTTCACAGCAAATCACAGATTTGTTTGTTTGTATGATAGGTGTAGTGTGTGCGCTTAATTCGATAGTTAGACTCGTCTTCTGCGGATAGAAACGCAGATGCAAATATATTGCAACAATGTAAGAAAAGATCTATTTATGAATTCTTAGATTCAGATAGAGAAAGGCGCAAATTTTCCCTATTTGTGGCTTCGCCAAATTTTGGAGATGATTACGCGTTGAATCGTCGTGTCTGCGTTCACCAATGGCTGAATGTCAGATCGGAAGGTTAGAAGCCGGAGAAAGGAGATACCGATGAAGTTTCTATAATTTGATGTGTGATTCAGTCAGAGATAATGATTCAAGACATATTTTGATATTATGTTTATAGGCTACAATGGACACAACAGAGTCTTGCGTTGGCGAGAGCTTCCTCGAAAGTGAATGTTCTCTATAGTAATCTCACCAAGGTGATCAAGCGTCATGTGAGAAATCAACATCACATTTTCATTGTCATTTGACGTTTAAAATCTTGGGAAAACAAGAGTCGCGTTGACGAACAGTCAGCTTAGGATTGCATGCTTATGAGGCTGTTCAGAAAAAGAGGCTGTCACATAGGATTCATAGTGAATCACAATTCACATGCAGAATAGTCAACATTGGGTAGTCTAAGGACTTCAGTGTACCTTTCATTTAAATATCAGTATCTATTTCTCACATCATTTCATTTCATTGTAGTCATGGATGCCGGCATGACTTAAATGTTCATGTATTTGTACAAGTGTTTGAAAATTCATTGAAGTTAAGATAGCGTCAAATTAATTATTTTATGCAGTTCATGCTGTCTGCTGCAGAAATATAGGAATCCACTTTGGAGCGAAGGCCTATGGTCTGGGAGCACGCGACGCCACTGATTTTCATGATAGGCTACTGTTATTGTGACATCATTCCGATTTCGTTAAATGTTTTGTATATAATGGGTCAACTTTAAGACAACATTCAATTATCACTCATTTCAAATTCCAAAAGTAAAACAAACAAGAGAAAAATCTATTCCAATGCAGAATGCAACCGTGATTTACCGCAATCGATGAGCACGTTAACCGTAACTAACCGTAGCCGTGATAACTTTAACAGACCTGCCAACTGTCCCGGATTTTCCGGGACAGTCCCGGATTTTGGAGCTGTCCCGGATGTCCCGGAAAAGTTAAAATGCTGTCCCGGATTTTGAATTTATTAACCTAAGATGAATTCTAGATTGTTTAAGAACGCATATTTCAAACATTTGCGCTGCGCGCGCAATCCTTTAGGATAAGGAAACATGCATAATGATGAAGTTTGTGGATTTCTTAGTGACATTGTCTTTTCACGCTGATGTCTTTTATTAATCATAATGTAGCCCGGATGTATTTCCTTCTATTGAGTTTAAAATGGTAGTAAGTGTTTTCCAAATTTGCATTCCAGTTTTTGCGACGAATACTGTTAACAAGGTGGGATGTATCTTATGATCTTGCTTTCAACTGATCTTTCTGTTGAAGAGACTTGAGACCATACTGTTGACTTGTAAACGTCAATTATGCATAATCATTAATTATTATAAAAATAATGCATTTATGAAAAAAATCAAAAATTTCCTATAAACATTTCATACTTGCAATATTTGTCAATATTTATCAATACATCAATATTTTTGACTGACAGGATGAGTGAGTCATGAATCAGCACACACTGCGATCGTAGCAATTGAATGGAGATGACTTAACTTAATGACACCGTTTCTATAAAAAATAATGGAAATTAAGGATTAAAATTAGGATGCGTCCTATACGCAGGCACACAGTCCTTCCATCGCTTTTGGGGTCAAATATCCACTGCGTCCTATACATGGTATCGTCCTATACGCGGGTAGTTACGGTAATAAAATTTGTCCCGGATTTTCATTTTTCAAGGTTGGCAGGTCTGCTTTAATCGCATTGAATATGTCGAAGTCGTTATAAGTTGATGCATGGTTGTCCTGATCGATATTGGCAATGAGATGCAGGTCCATCGGAGTTTTCCAGATGGGCAAATATCTTTCCTCGTACGGTTTACAACAGACTACACGCCACTTTCAGTTTCGCAAGGATTTGCCACCAAGGCATCCAAGTCTCGAGACTTGGCCCTGTGTGGACTGTCTTGCTGAATCACCGCACTTATCTAATTTCAATTCCGATACCGGGAATTCTCCAAAGTCATAAGTATTCCCCAGTGACTGGACGTATTCGTTGCACGCGTGTAGGCAGGTTGGCCATCTTGGATCTGTTTGAAAAGCGAGCATGATGTTGAAACATATTCTCCGGCTCGGCAGAAAGAGTTTGTTTCAAATCGGAAGCTGAAGGGAACACGTTTTCGCGAATAATTTGTACCTTCTCGGTAGCCTCTGCCGGTGGTCAGCGAATTACACAAGTCGACCTGGCGTGGTTGATTTGTGCGTAAACAACTTGTCTGTAAACGGAACGGAATTTGATCATTGGCGATGAATATGGCCACGATTTCCACTATTATAGCAAGTGGCTTGATTATCCAGTGGTGTAGCGTCGTTGGGGCATAGCTTTCCAATTGTTAGGCGGAGGAGCGACAGGATAGGTGGGAACTCAAGTATTTGTAAAAGATTTTTTTGTTGCTGTTTTAAACCTTTATATATTTCGACCACCTCTTTGGTCATCATCAGAAGGAAGGATTTTACAGGGAGACATAATTCAAAATTCATGCATGGAGAGTAACCTGTTTATAACGACAACAAAAAAAATTCCACAAATACTTGGGTTCCTAAATTTGATATTTTGAAAATGACGTAAAGCCTCTTTACACACGGATTCATTGAAATAATAGCTGATTAAAGAGAATCAATTTTTTGGTATGTCGGACCGCCACAGAGGTTTTTGAGCTGTCATCATCATATAGTAAATGGCGTTGAGCATGCGCAACAGCGTTTTCAAGGGTGTCAGGATCCTTCTCTTGAAGGAATTTTACAGAATTTTTGAATGGTCGATTAAACGTCCAATTGCTTTTTGAATTATCACTTTTTCATCCGCAAAACCATCATCATTGATGCTTAATTATAGGCCAGTTTTCAGTTTTACTATTTAGACCACCGAAAGTTCAGATATGACGGAAAGCGATGAAACGAAATACATATTGAGTCCTGGAGAATACCTACTATTATTATGGCACCCAAACAGGCTTTCACAGAATGATGTACACCTGCAGAAACTCGTGCTGGCTGCCGGACTGTGAGGTGTACATCATTCTGTGAAAGTCTCATTCTAAGCCTCGTTCCCTGCAGAAACTCGTGTTGACTGCCGGACTGTCGGACAAAGTCTTTGCCGATTGACTTTACGCCGCTGACGAGGGGAGAATTCCCGAAACGTTCGGCACCTGTAAATTTTCTTTTATTAACTTCGATTTTTGGTCAATATATATATAAAGAAGGAGTGAACATCTGTACTTTTCCATGATGAAAGCATTGAATGGCAAAAACCTCCTGATGGCGACCATCACCTATGACATATTGATGATTTGAAGTCAGAAGCAAAACTCTTCGCATGCAGCTTTTTCTTGATGCAAAGGACAAGTACCCATATTTCCGTCATGCCTTGGCTGCTGCGATCTGCCTCCCTCACGGAAATGCCGTGACAAAGGCAATTCAGCATAATGTCTGATATCTTAACAAAAAACGAAATTTGTTAGAAGAAGAAACCTTACATGCGTTGATCTTTCTCAAGAGCGCTGCGCCATCAGTCATTTCGAAGGGATTATTTCACATATTCCTATCACAGCAGATTTACGGATATCCTGTCGAAATGCCTATGCTCGACATGCGGAGGCTGCCAGACAGCGAAAACTGCAGCATCAGGAAGAAACTGTCAAACGAGCGCAACGCGAAATGGAGCAAACCATTTCTTTGGCAATAAAAAAGGGCCATAAGATCAAAAATCTCACTGATCAACATGCGTGTGCGTCACTAAGTGTCGCTGAAGAGAAGAAGAAGAAGATCGACCAAAAGGATGAACTGATAAGGATATGTGATACTGAAATACTCAGCACGAGTCAAGGAGAAGATGAGATGCGATAACGCCTAGAAAGAGAAAGAACGCGTGAGACCTTGAATCGAATTTTGGGCAATTATATTTGAGCTTCTGTTGCCAAGTGTGTGCGTACTTCAATGCCAAAGTCCTGTGATTTAGATGAGTCAGACTAGCTTTGTAGCACTGTAGCGAAAATTCTAGTTCTCCAAAAACAACAACTTACTTGGGATCACAAAAATAACGAACGATAGAATTCTTCATACAGAAATACTCACTTATTGATTTTACGGTTTTGTTACGAAGGTATGAATGTGTCCATGTAGTTTAATCACAGTATCACACTACGACAAGCATCAGGACTTTGTAGTTTTCTGCACTTCGTTGCGCTTTGTTTCTTATCTTTTACAACGAAAAAAATGACCATCCGCACGATGCAATTTCGTCAGTAATATGTTCATTCCATTTATCATCAGTAGTATGGTTAATTCTTTAAAGTTTTCAAAAGTCAAATTAGTATTATCTAATGTGAATGACAGCGGTTAAGACAAAAAAAGATACCAACATTCTTCATTCCCCGACCTCAATCGCCTGACCCAGGAATCGAACCGAAGTCCGCGGTGGTGATGAGCTCGCACCTTCTTCACTAGGCCACTCTGGCGGAAGAAGTGTTCACAGGGCTGCCACTCTTATCAAAAATAAAAACCGGAAAGTCAAATCGGAATGGGCCCCCTAAATTACGTAGTCGTCGGCCCCCTCAAAGTAAGAAACTTACGATCATTCGACATCACACAATCCGGTGAGTTTTGAAAGCGTTCAAGCAGCAGTTGGGTCTGTTCTAATAAATATGCTTCTGAATCCTCACAGTTAGCCAGTAAATGCACAAAATTATTACTGATGCTCATTCAATCATCAGCTTCAACAAGGTGCACTAGAATACATGACTCGAACAGCTACTATTTTCAGGAGAACAGTTTTCGAAGGTCTGACTGAGTATACTACATGTACAAAGACCCGTCTACCTGCCCCCAATGCAAAATCAGCATGAAGTTATTGAACGATTGACAATTTCAGCTGGATATAAAGACTGAATATTATCGAATAATCTACATGTAGGTCTATAGATGATTTTACTTAACTTTTTCAAAGACAACTTTCTTCATTTCGTTCAAAAATTTTACATTCAAATTTATAATGCACTATTCTTGTGCAGCTTTTTCATTTTGTATTAATCGTGCCATGACGTCACACGGTGCAAGATCTCGTCCTCATTGTGAAGAATTTTCATGAAACCACTAGGAAATTATTGTCCAGCTGTTCGACGTTTGGAAGACTGCTTCATCAGAAACGTGTGTGAAGTTAGCGGAACCACTCAGCGGAACCATTTTTTATTATAGTTTAATTCTATGCGAAACAGCTCCTAGTTTGTCAATTTCAGTCTCCTGATTACGAATCTGAGCTCAGATTTCACAAATTCACAGTCGCTTTTGAGAAATTCAAGTTTAAAGATAAAAGTGGTCCCGCTGTGAAGTTAGCGGAACCATCCAGCGGAACCAATTGCTGAGTCTCGCTGATTGACGCAGTAAATCAATTTCTTTTGGTCACTACCTGATCAATTTTGTTGTGATGATCACGAATATGTGCCTCATCTTTCAAAACAATGCAGATTTCACCCGGAAATCTGAATTTCACTTTTTCTGCAAGCTGATTGTGAAGTTAGCGGAACCATTTTTCAATACAAAGAATTTCACAGCAAAATCCATCCTCTCCTACTAATTTGAAGCTCCTAATCACAAATCTGTAATCAGATTTGCAAAACTCGCCCGCATTGCAAAGATATTCCTCTATGTGGGTCCGCTGCGAAGTTAGCAGAACCACCTACTGGCATCAAAATTTAAAATTCTAATTTTTGCGGAGATTCACTGATCACGGTTTGCCGTCCGATTTCACGGGAGAACAAGTACTTGCCGAGAAAAATTGATTCTACGGTTTTCAAGGATTTCATCGGAATCTCAGCAAATGCAGCATCTCAGCATCGGAATCTTCGTAATGCGGGCGATTGCGTAGAGATATGCTCTTGCGCTGTTGACCGAAGAATTAAATTGCTTTCGGGCAAATGGTGAGCAAGTAGAAAATAAATGTTGTTGTGCTACTCGTGTTAGCAAATGTTTTCCTTTGAATCATAATTAACTTACAGAAACTAATCATTGAGTCGCTAATTGCTATTGCATCAACAACTTTGAAATTATCACTGCTAGAATCCGCCACGCTACATAAACAAAAACATTTTGAATCAATGTCACACAGAATAAATTGATGACAAAAAACTATCGCATTTTCTCAATATGAGAAAACGGAGTTCTATATTGTGCCCAAATATTACACATTACAGAAGCCATGTAACTAAATATATCATTTACTCTAAAAATTGGATGAGAGTAACATTTGATACAATCCATTACGGGGGTTTCTGGATTTTTTGCCGTCATAAGTACAGTATACCTTTAAAGAATCAGTAACTCACATGTAAACAAATCATCATCATCCGAAATACAGACATCTACAATTAATGAAATACATGCAGTTCAAATCTCATTCTGTAGAGTTCGCTTCCAAAATTTGAAATTTGCAAACACCAATACAAATAGCTAATTGGTGTTTGCAGTTCATGCACGAAGCTGAGCTGCCGGATTCCCAAGCACATCCACCTACCGATGGGTCTGTGGAGTGAGTTGCTGATTTACTGCACTGATGGCGGCTAAAAAGTCAAAAACGCTTTCAGTTGAAGTTGCCTGAAGAAACTTCATCAGTACTTGTAGCTCCGGCCATGATTCAAATCAGACCTTGCTCTCAACTCTTGTACTTCAAATATAATAAAAAACAATTACAACATTACAACAATTGCATTAAGAACAACTTTTGGCTTTCAAACAAGATTATGACAACTATTTGATAAAGGTTGATCTGCCATGGCATAAGTAAACGCAAAGTCAACACGAAAAGAAATCTTTATCACTTCCACAGTTGTTTGCGAGATTTCAATTTTCGTTGGTGTCTTCACCGAAATTTAGCCGCTTTTGCAACAAGTGATCGTACAAAATATTCAATTGTCACTCCCTTGTGTTCCCGAAACATTTTAGTAGATTTTTCTTTCATATTTTTCTAGTAAACGCTTATTGAAAGACATGTTTTGGAGAGCATCAAAGCAATCAGAACTCAATTCATAATAAACCCCATAATTACGTATTACAACTTTTTCGTAAAGCAAACCCAACAAAATTTATTTCTTATTTCAAAACCTTGATTACTTGCGTTTCGTCTAGTTTCTGAGGATTGACGAAAGGATCACTGACTTCCTTGTAGAAGAATCTTCTGCTCAAGAGTCATGCGGATTTTAAGAAAGCATCTGCTTTGAATTTGATCACCCCTAAAAATTTACAAGGTCCCCAACAATCTGCATTGCCCCGTTCACAATTTTAAAAGAGCCCTACATAATCTGACAAGGACTCACATGCTCTTATCTTTAAGAGTTCCGGTCTCAATCCTATATGCCCTTTACAATCTCAAGAGGTCTATTCATATCTAAAAAGTGCTCTTCAAAACTATAACAGTTGGCGTTCACAATCTCAAAGGGATGCTTCACAAAATCTTGTGGGTCCCTTTCAAAATCTAAATATGGCCCCTTCACGATCTTAAAGGGACGCCTTTCGCAATCTCATAAGGGCCCACTCACGATTTTGAAGGGGGCCCTTCGCAGTCTCAAAAGGGTACCCTCACAATCTCAAAAGGGCCCCTTCGCACTCCCAAAAGGGCCCCTCACAATCTAAAAAGGGCCCCTTCGCAGTCCCAAAAGGGTAGCCTACCCTCACAATCTCAAAAGGGCCTCTTTCGCAATCTCATAAGGGCCCACTCACGATTTTGAAGGGGGCCCTTTGCAGTCTCAAAAGGGCCCCCTCACAATCTCAAAAGGGCCCCTTCGCAGTCTCGAAAGAGCCCCTCGCTAACTTAAAGGGCCCAAACATGAAAGATCAAACTTAAAACTTGACATGGAGTGACTGCTAGATAGTTGAAGTGCTTTCTTTTAACTGATCAAATTGAGCAGTATGTTGAATTACCTGGATAAATTCAAACTTTGAGTACTTCTTCGTTATGAACGTACTTTTTGTAATGGAAAAAATCAATTATGAACCAATAGAAGATAACCAAACCATGACACGGAACTATCACTTGGATCCGGACATCCCAGGCTATCGTTAATGTCTATTTATATTTCTTTCAGATGAGAAATCAAATGATTTGCTGATCAGTTTTGAACGGAAGTATTCCAAGTTATTATCGGAATACGAACTCCTTGACAGAATGGAAGCTGACGCTCGATACAAGCTATCGACTTTGCGGTCGAAACTGGAAGATCTCCAGCTATTAAATGGACGACTGCAGAAAAGTCTGAACAAGGAAAAAACCAAGAGAAAGAATATTGAGGCTAACTGTCAGAGACTTCAGAGGACTCTCCTTCATCTACAGAGTAAGTTCCGATGTACTGCAGCTTTCCTGTGCATTGGGGCACTGAATTCGTTAAAATAACTCCGCGAAGTTTCTAGACTGAGATTCAATTCTCGTCGCCGCCTGCGGAGATCGAGGATATCCTGCGGATCTGTGCATTATCCACAAAGTTTCTAGGCTGAGATTCAATTCTCGTCGCCGCCTGCGGAGATCGAGGATATCCTGCGGATCTGTGCATTATCCGCGAAGCTTCTAGGCTGAGATTCAATTCTCGTCGCCGCCTGCGGAGATCGAGGATATCCTGCGGATCAGTGCATTATCCACAAAGTTTCTAGGCTGAGATTCAATTCTCGTCGCCGCCTGCGGAGATCGAGGATATCCTGCGGATCTGCGCATTATCCACAAAGTTTCTAGACTGAGATTGTATTGCATGCAGACTTGGAAGTGGGTCGGGCTTGGGTCTGATATTTTGCAGCGAAATTCATCACTTCCAGTTAGTCAACTTGTAACGATTTATTAAGTAATAGTTGCCTTTCTCAATACTGATGGTCATGGACGGAGCAAGTGGCGAGGGTTCAGAAAAGCATTTTTGAGTAGTGTAAACTCAAGTCTGAATTCTGACGAATCTGGACATTAGGACGAATCAAAACACAGACATGATTTCCCATTGTTGTCTGCGGTAGCAAGAGATAGATTGGCAGTTCAGGCAAGTCAGAGTGAACATTCTCCAGTGGCGGACCTACAATCAGCGAGAAGTGGGCCCATTTAAATCCAAAGCACGTGGGGGCATCGAAATTATCGCAAGTGCTTTGCGGAATGGACATCACAACCTTTAATTCAAGCATGCAGTAAAGCCGCATTGTTTCTTATTGTTAATTAGAGCACTGTAACACGTTTTTAGAAATGCATTCTTTTTCAGAAGACACGCTCACTCCTGAAGGAATCCGCTGTCCATATTTATTAAATCGGCAAAGTATTTTGTATTTTGGAGACTTGATGAAACTGACTTAATTCAATCGTGTTTTGAGTGGGATAATTATTTGAGTTTCGTCTTAGCCTGAATTATTGTAGTGAACATTGTACCGTCTTCTTTCTGTTTAGTTGTTTTCCATTGAAATCCATTCGTTATCATTCTGTTCTTCTATTAGCATTTCTTCACCACATTTCTCCTTTTTTTTGATGATGCATCATTGCTCATATTTTCATCATTTTGTTCTTGTAGCAATTCAAGATATTGCAAATATTCATAGCTAGATGAAAAGGCAAGTGAGCACTCCCACTTTTTATCGAACAAAATTCGAAGTATGATAAGAAGAAATATAGGCCAACATTTTAGAATTATATTACATTACATTAATTAAACTTCGATTTTTGATCAATAAAAAGGACGTGCTCACTTGCTTTTTCATCTAAAGATGAAAGCTATGAATTTCAAAAAACCTGTCGGCGACCATCACCTAGATTGCAAATATTTGTTATTTTCGGCTTTTTTACCAGTATTTTTCTAGTTCGGTTGATCAGTTTTGTTTACCAGACTAACCCCGATTGCATGACATCTACAATTATCATGTGTGTTTCTCGGCGTCCTTTCAATTCTTTCTGTTTTATTTTTGGAATTTTATCGATCTGCAATAGTCTGCATTATAGATGATACCATAAATTTTTGAGAGCATCGAGATCTCCTTTAACGGCTTCATAGTCCGGGAGCTAGCGCGAACTTGTGCAGGGAACGAGGTAGTACACAAAACTTTCACATAGCATAGTACACCTCTAACCTACTGCAAAACTTCGCGTCTGCCGGATCAGATCATTTGCTTTTCAGAAATAGAGAGGATAACACAATCCTATGTATTTCCAGTGGTAAAATTGTGACATTTAAGGTGTTGACTCCATTTTTTCGAATTTTTGCTCAAAAAAGTTACACAAATTGGTATTTTGTTGAACTGGCTATTATAGAAATCATCTACAGATCATGATCTTTCAAATGAGTTATCATTCAGTGACAGAGGATGAAGTAAAGTGTACAAACAGACACTTTTCGTTAAAGTATATCAACAATTTTCCTGAAATTTCTATGTTAAAATTTGCAGTTACACCAACGAAAGGTTTTACACCACCGGACCATTACTTCAATAAATCACTGATTTCCGCAATGGATCTGAGAAAGATTATTAAGTTCATTAATTCAACTATTTTATCTTTGCTGCATCCGATGATTTCTTCTTCGATCGATGAAGTGTTGGTTTTAGGGTTGAATTTTTTATGTACAAAGCCTCCATAATATCCATAATAGGATTTTGACATTTTCTCACCTACAACTACAGTGTCAATTTTATTTATGGTCAGAGACAGCCGACATTTGTAGACACCTCACAAGCAAAACGGCAAACTACACATGACTTAAGAGATCTTTGTTCGATAAGAACTTTCATTGAACTTCAGGTTCTTACGATTGATGTTGAGAAATTTAGTTTCTAATTCACCCATGAACAGGGGGCGAAGTGTCTGCCCATGCCATAAAAATACCGTTTTTTTTACATGCAATCGATCTACTTTAGGAAACGATTGCAAGGTATCTTTCGTAAAATTGACAAAGACCTTCAAATTAGGTGAATGTTTGCCTGTAACAAAAGTAAGAAAAACTTTTCGAACAAAGATCGTATTCCAAAAGCTCTTAAGTCATGTGTAGTTTGCCGTTTTGCTTGTGAGGTTGATCCTCGCACTACCGACACTGATAGAACCTTGCGACACATGAATGCTAGAATGAAGGAGTACAGTGTCTACAAATGTCGGCTGTCTCTGACCATAAATAAAATTGACACTGTAGTTGTAGGTGAGAAAATGTCAAAATCCTACCTCAGGCCTCCAATAGCTTTGATTTGGATATTATGGAGGCTTTGTACATAAAAAATTCAACCCTTATCTTAACAGACAGCCGAATCATGATGATGCATTTTTAGCTGTAAACTGATTTACTGTCTTCTAGTTCTTTAGGATTGATGAATATGTGTCAGTGATGTTGCTTGATTTCTAACCATGGCTTGTGTAAAGTTTTGGACCGTTCCCTGGACCTCTGTTACAGACGGATCTGTGACCTGTTACAAGGTGACCAGCCAGAACTAGCGACCTGATTCATTCTCTGGGAACTAACCTTAGTTGGATATTTCTAAATGCAGATAAATCTTCATCCGAACATTTCAGTGATTCAAATCTCGTTATCAGAGGGTTGAAAATGTGAATTTGCTAATTTCTGTTCACATTCTACTTACAAGCCATTGTTAGGTGGCTGCAATCTGGTAGGTGACCTTATCGGTCAGTGAGAACTTCAACAGTTCCACGTGAGAAAAACATTTAAGAGACAAGATTGGAAACTTTCAGCTGTTATAGGACCTACTGGGATGCATTCTGCATGATTTCGTCATTATCATGAAAAGTCAATGAATAAGATTTATTCATTTCATGTAATTTTATTCTCTTGATCGAAGGATTAATGAATTGTTTTTGTTTTGACAGATCCTCCGAAGAAAGTTGCGGCCATGCAATTATCTCCTCCTCCTCCCGGTAAGTTCGAAGGTCTACCGAAATTCTAATTAATAGCATTCTGTCAAGATTAAAGAAGTTTCCTTTCTTTTTATGCAATTAAATGGAACGTGAGTACGTAATAAGACTCAGCTCCTTCAAACTCCTCTTTGAAAAGATCGACACCGAAATATCGAATTAGTGGACTCCATCAAAGCTGTTCGTTCTTGTGAACTGGAAGACGATATCAAGAAACAATTAATGATCAGTGTGAGGACAACAGACAGCAAACTGTTCAATGAAATGTGAAGTTGTTCAACTGCTTCGATCATATCATGGTGTAGAGATACCATCTTGGTTCTAAACAAACATTTGAAGCATTCATAGTGTCAGAATCTTCTGCGTCTCAGTTTGTACAGACAAAAGTGATTGACTTGAATTATTCAGGTCCAGTATTCCGAAACTTCTCCATACTTAACATGGTCGATCAATTCATCTGCATACCTGTCGCAAAAACTGTCTTGTACTAATAAAGAAGATGTGCTCAATGACTTGAATTCTCCAAATCTGTCTCCTGATAACCCAGTTATAGATGCAGAAATACAAGACAAAGATTTCTTTTATGGCGTATTAATGAAAAACAAGATCTCGTAGGAACTTTTGATAATTATTTACGATGTAATCGTTTACTAGAGAGAAAATGCTTTCCTTCTACCGTGGTGGTGCTGCAGGAAAAATTCATGCTCAATAAACGACCAGATTTGGAATAATAACTCAAACGATATGAAAGGGATCACAGCAGTGATGACAACCATCTCTCTTATTGCAGAAGACCTCTTTTTTCCTCTTGTTTGGCAAGATGTCTAAAGTTGTGGGAAGAACGCAGTTTTGAAACTTTGCTATCCGAAGGAAGAGCAATTCAAACAACATTTCGTGAAAGAAGGATCGTGTCAAATCCAGAAACACTTTCTAAGACATTTTCCAAACTGATGTTTGAAGTGAACGTACACACTGCGGTAAGAATGCTTGACTCAACAGAACACTCAGGTGACTCACCACTTACAAACAAGTTTTAGATGATTTCCAAACAAAACATCCTGAGCCACAACCAGAAAACGATGCAGGCATGTTACATGGAATTCCACTTTTTTTGAGAACTTTGATGAATCATCAATTGCAAAATCTGCATTGAAAACAGAGGTAGCAGTTGTACCATCAGGAATGAACGTAGCAGGATGGATTCTGGTTTCACGGAATTATGGCGACCATTGTAATCAGCTGCGTGAAGCAATTGCAAAAATGACAAAAACACAATGTCAAAAGTCTTCAACTGAATGAAGAGAATGCGATTAGTATTGAATCATTTTTATCCTGTCGTCTCATTGCTCTCGATAAGAAGTCCGGAGTACGACCTGTGGGAATTGGCGAAATGTTGCGACGGATTGTCGGAAAAATATCAGCTGTAAAGCCACAAATTGTTGATAGCACAGATTCTTGCAATTAGATGCAGGCCTAAAAGAAAATTGTGAAGCAGCTATTCATGTTATGAAACATTTTTGAGGAAGACGAAACAGATGAAACACTATTGATGCTGCAAATGCATTTAATTCCATAAATTGAAGCGTTTTTATTCGTAGCATTCAATTCATATGTCCGCCAGAGAGATCTATACAGAAAATTCCTATTCGACATCGTTGCGATTATTTATTCAAAGAGGTAGGGAAATTGCATCTCGTGAAGGAACAACTCAAAGGAACTCAATATCAATGTCTACGCAATGAAAATCATGCTACTAATGGATAAAATGAAGGGGTCAGATTTGCAGATCAAGAGTGTCGCATTTGCGGATGATTTAGCAGGTGCAGACAAATTTCAGCAAATTTTGAAATGGTGGGAAAACAGTTGTGTTTATGGTTCCTCACTTGGGTATTTTCCAACACCTGACAAATCATGGTTGACAGTGAAAGAAGAATTATTTCAAACTGCTACCACAGTACTTGTTGGAACAAAGTTGAACATTGTGAGTGAAGATTCTTTTCTTGGGGGATATATGTTGGCGACATGCGACATTGCTCTGTTTATGCCAATTCAATAGTTAATAAATGGCGTGCTCAGATTCAAACTTCAGCAATGATGACCAAATTCCAACCTCAGGCTGCATACGCCTGTTTTGTTACTTCTAAATGTGTGGTAGGCTTCGGCCGTCCCAATTAACACCACTCCCTGGTTTGCGAGATATGAACAGTCATCAGATGTTTCATGTTGTTGAATCAGGTTTTTGGGCATGGCACTTATTTGGCTCATTTGTGATCGAACTTCCTTCCACTGCTCTCTTTTGCACTTCCCCATTTGTTGCAGGTTAAGGTGTGACAGATCCAACGTATTCACGGCATACGGGCGTCAGGTAGTTCGAGGGTCCCGAACCCACTGGTAATGCTTTGGGAGGCAGGCCCGGTCAACTGCTCGAAAAAAGGCGGTACAGTTCCACTGCCACGGACATGCGTGGGTAGCTTTACTGAGGGGTTTAGCCCGTGTAGCTGTATCCGGTTCCTCTATGGCCTACCTGACTTGTACCCATTGTTACGGCAAAGGGGTTCTCATTTGGGTTTCTTCAAGCTTTTGCGACATGAACTGTGCCTATAAGTGTCTTTTTTTGCGTATTATTTATTGCAGCTTTGTTACTATTATTTACGTTTTTTCTGATGCCTTCCAAAGTTTCTTGTATCACTTTGTTGTACAGTATAATTTTCGTTTATTTGATTGATATTCTATGAGAAATTATGAAAATGAGAAAGACACACAAGAAACGCAGTCAAGCCGTCAAGCTCAAA
Organism: Prostheceraeus crozeri; assembly: GCA_907163375.1. Classification (NCBI taxonomy): domain Eukaryota; kingdom Metazoa; phylum Platyhelminthes; order Polycladida; family Euryleptidae; genus Prostheceraeus; species Prostheceraeus crozeri. The sequence continues at coordinate 11,389 of CAJQUW010015202.1, read as the reverse complement.
ACCCCTCTCAGGATCAGCTTCAGCAACGTAAGAGGACTGAGGTCCAATTACGACGACATCAACATCTTCCTGCAAGGTAAGTCACCAGATCTTCTGGCCCTGTCGGAAACCAGGTTAGATCCCAGTGTGTCATCAAGCGACGTTACTCCTGATGGATACATATTTCACCGGATGGATAAAGCACCTTGTCATGGTCTTGGAGTCTATGCCAAGACAAGCCTTCCCTTGAGAAGGCTTTGTAGCTCAGAGGATCCAAGGCATGAGTATCTTGCCTTCATTGCGCCGCTGCAGAAGGCCACTCTTCTTCTATTTTTCCTATACCGCTCTCCATCAACTAATGCGGATATTTTCAATGTTCTTTCTGACAAGATCGATTCTCTTCTACAAGATTATCCCAGCGCTGAAGTTGCCGTTTTTGGTGACTTCAACGTGCACAATGTTGACTGGCTTGTGCACTCACGCACCACCGATCTCTCCGGTCAGGCAGCCCAGGATTTCGCTGTCTCTCACAACCTTAGTCAAATTGTCACTTGTCCTACCAGAGTGCCTGACCGAGCTGGGGATACTGGATATCTCCTTGACCTGTTTCTCACCTCAAATCCAACTTGTTTTTCACACAAGGTTACTTCTCCCCTCGGCACGTCTGATCACTGTGTTATCACAGTTTCTGGCAAACAAGTTTGCTCCACACCGTCTGCACCCTTCCATAGAACAGTTTATCAATTCTCCAAAGCAGACTGGTGTGGCTTCCGCACTTTTCTTAGTCAAGTTCAAGCTGAGAATTTGATTCTGAGCGAGAACGTCCACAAGTCGGCGCAAGAACTGACAGAGTGGCTTCAGATAGGGATGTTGGCCTACATTCCTCACCGTACTTTCCAAATGAAGCCCCACTCACAACCTTGGTTTACACCAGAATGTGCAGCTGCAAGTTGCCAGCGTGACCACTTTTTCCATAAGTATAAGCGTGACAGTAGCGCTGGCAATCTTGAATTGTACAAAACTGCACGTAGACATTGTAAGGAAACCATACATCAGGCCAAAAGCCGTTACGCTTTGTATGTACGGAAATCCATTGCTACCCAAAAGCTTGGCTCTAAGGACTTCTGGAGGATTTACAACAGTGTCACCAATAGGAACAAATCCTCCATCCCAGCACTCCGTCATGCCGAAGTCAGTACTTCTATGGCGACAACCTCAGCAGACAAAGCCGAGCTTCTTTGCAAAGAGTTTGCGAAGAATTCGTCATTAGACGATGGAGGTAGAATTCCACCTCCAATTCCCACGCGCACTGATGAGACAGTTAGTCCTCCTTCAGTCACAGTCCGAAACGTCAAAAAGATCATCGCCGGTCTCGATAGCTCTAAGTCTAGTGGACCAGACGGCATCCCGGTTTCGGTCTTCAAGCATCTCTCACCTGAGCTTTCTCCACTTTTATCTAAACTGTTCAGTAGATGTGTATCCACCGGTGAGTTTCCCTCTTGTTGGAAAGTAGCTTCCGTGGTTCCAGTTCCAAAGAAAGGTTCTGACTCATCTCTTCCATCTAGTTACCGTCCTATCAGCCTGCTTGCAATTGCTGGCAAGATTTTTGAAGCAGTGATTAACCAACACATTGTTAACTTCCTTGAAACTCAGAACCTTCTATCAGAAGAACAGTATGGCTTCAGGCACTCTCGATCAACTGCAGATCTTCTTTCATATGTCACTGAACATGTGAGTCGTGTCCTTGACAGACAAGGTGAGACGAGATCAGTTGCCTTGGATATTTCCAAGGCATTCGATAAAGTCTGGCATCAGGGACTCCTTATGAAGCTAAAGTCCTATGGAGTTGCTGATCAACTCCACAAACTTCTTGCTTCTTTCCTTAGTGACCGGCAGATATCTGTCGTCTTAGATGGCCAAAAGTCTTCCACCAAGTTTGTCAATGCAGGAGTTCCTCAAGGGTCAATTTTGGGACCCACTCTTTTTCTGCTGTACATCAACGACCTCCCAGACTGCCTAGTGAGTAAATTGGTGATGTATGCAGATGACACAACACTCTTCAATTCCAATGAGCGACTCGCTAAAAACACTCAGCAACGTCAGCAGTTATGCGACGTTCTTAATGAAGACTTACGCAGGGTCTCAGAATGGGGCGCCAATTGGCTTGTTTCCTTCAATCCTTCAAAAACTCAGAGTATTCTGCACTCACGACTTAAAGGAGATGATGATCATAGCATTAAGATGTCAGATAATAGGATCAGAGAAGAAGATTCCATCTCCTTCCTTGGATTGGCGGTTACGAAAGACTTGTCATGGAAACCGTACATCCAATCCATTAGCAAGCAGGCAGCTCAACGCATTGGTAGTCTCTATCGTGCCAGCAGCTATCTTCCACCACAGACTGTCTGCTATCTTTACAAGTCCACTATTCGTCCTCTGATGGAGTATTGTTGTCATCTGTGGGCAGGCGCCCCACAAACGCATCTTAACCTCCTTGAACGGGTTGAGAAACGTGTCAAGAATCTCATGGGTGAAAAACTTGCTAGCAAGTTGCAGCCGCTCTCCGTCAGACGGGATGTTGCTTCACTCAGTCTCTTCTACAGGTACTATTTCGGTAGAAGCAGCTCTGCAGTAAATGAGTGCGTACCCAAACCTAAGATCTTCTCCAGAAGCACACGCAGAGCTAATGCACTCACATGCTATAATGTGAGCTTAGAACGCGCACGTACTGTGAGTCGCTCGAAAAGCTTTTTTGTTCGCACGGCACAGCTTTGGAATCAGCTTCCCCAGACCACTTTCCCTGACCAATACAATCTTGATACTTTCAAGAGGCGTGCGAATAGGTTTCTGATGGGGGCAGCTTAATCAGATTAGAAGATCTGTTTTTTTTCTTTTATTTATTTAAAGTAATACAATTTATTAGTTTTTCATTGAGTAACCCCTAGCTTCGTTCATGGCTCATAGCTGTGCTAGGGGTGAAAATTCAGTAAAAAAAAAATCAAATGTCGCTTTAAGTTGGATGCATACAACTCGGCTCCTCCCATCTTTTTGATGTGTGCTTCATATGGCTTTTCTCCAGTCTCTACCAGGCAGGAAAATCCCACATCTTTCTCCAAAAAATATGAGTACACTTTCGATTTCAATATGCGCTGTGGAGGAGCCATCACATACACGATTAACGTGAGGGTGAGAGGTAATGTTCTCAAACAAACTAGCATTTTATTTTTGTTTCTGATGTGACCTTTGGCGCGTAGGTATGATCGAGGCTAAATCACCGAGTGAAAAGACAATCCTTTTTTCACTATCACGGTTCATTCCCTCAACTATTACAAGCTTTGCATGCACTGCTGTCTCTGTACTTTTGTTTGACGGAGAAAGTTGACATCAAGATAATGACAGCTATGCACGAGGATAAGTGATTTGTTTGTATTATATTTCGGGTCTAGTTATAGGCCGGAGTCCTATCATTTGATAGGACTCCGACTCCAGCAAAAATGATTGGACTCCGGGACTCCGACTCCACATCCCTGATTCAAAGTCACTAAAAAATCTACTAACTAAAAAGTGTGTAGATGTTGTAGTTGTCTGATAAAAATGCTTCAATATCTGACAGCTGTGTTTGATTTAGTTATTCGACTTTATCTTCAGTTTGATAACAAAACTTTTATCTTAACCTTAATCTGCTATTTTTGCAGGTTTTATTGTTAAAAGGAATGTAGTTTCCATTAGGATGTGCTTATGTAAATCGATTTTAAGAAATGAAAGTTGTTCAACTGCTCCGATCATCAACCTCCTTAGAGAACAGCTGAGTTTCAAAGTGAAAGTTGTAGCCCATGCGCCTCCCACAAACATTTTACAAGAATCAAATTCTAGTTAGAACAACACGACATTCAATCTTTTTATATTTCGATGACTTTTGATTGCCATTTTCATTGGATTTCAATCATTTGAATGAGGAGAATCCGTTTTTGAAGGATTTTCTTCTGATAAGTGAATTGCAGATAGAAAAGATGAATAAGAGAAGAAATGAATGGAAAATACGTTTACAGGACGATCAGCAGTTGTCAATTCTCCGATGAAATGTTTTCCAAACATTGAAAATGATTTGATTAACAGAACGGAACCATTAACTGATTTTCCTTCCAAAACAACTTCTTTGCGTCAAATTCATTCATTTCTTCTTCTTTGCAGTTCGATTCTATCTGCAGGACTACACGTGGAGAGTGGAACGGGGATTCCACGACCTGCAGCTGCCGGAGACGCCGACGGTCGGAGATCTCCGCATAGCTCTGTCGGAGAAGACGAGACTCCGGCCGCAGGAGTTGGAGATTGGACAAGTGACCGCCGTCTCCAGAGATGGAGAGATAGTGTTCGAGGTGGTTGATGAAGGAGAAGGAAGGCTCTTCCTCACAACTGCCGCCGGGAAGGAAGTGAGAAGGATGAATGTGAGATACGTTGCCCGGGAGAATGATGAGGAACTGCTCGTTCTTCCTCATCAGCGGTGCCTGTACCTCCGGATCCACCGACGATGATGATTCCGAGAACTTCGTTTCTGTATCTCTGCAAATCAAAACTTTTTCTATTCTCTGACAATTGATTGAAAATTTAGAGAGGGCAGCTTCGGGTTCGGAATCAATTTTTAGAATTGAATTGAAGTTTTTGTTGAGAAATGGACTGCGATTGACTTTCTCATCGAATTTCATCGACAAAAAATATCTCGGGGAAGGATTCGAACTCTCTATCTCTCTTGGAAGCCGTGATCAGTGAGCCTTCACCCAATGCACCATTCACAAATACAATTTGTTAATTTAGAAGCATATTTGTATTGAGAAAGTGATTTCATTTAACCGGTCTTATCACCGTACTTATTTGAAGGGCATCAGTAACAGATTATGATCCGTCAAATTGTGAAGAGAGCATTCATTTTCGCAATACACCACCCGACGTTTGTGAAACTCAATACACGTGTACGTGTGGGCGTAAATGCTGTAATCTGATGCGATTGAGGAAATATTATACTGCAATATGATGCGCGCTCTGAATCTGATGCGAGCATCGAATTCTGATGGCTATGGATGACATTTCTCCCATTTCTAGGTACAAATAGAAAACTTTGACTATGTATTGACTATCATGAAGCCAAACAAATGAGGTAGAAGTAATATTGATGAAACTGATCATTTCCAACATGGAGATTTCTAAATTTAAATTTTTAGTCAACTTTCACTATCAATGTGATGCGATATCAAATTTCGTCAAGACATGAACATGCACTTTATTGATTTAGGTACCAAAAACTGCTTAGTGTTACGTGTATCAAGTATTTTTTCTCAGTATCCAAAAATTTGTAATGGATTGTCAGTAAAATGAATATGTTATAAAAATACAATTTTTTCATCATAAATGCCAGAGAATATACGAATTGGGCAAAATATATTTATAAAAACATTTAAGATCGTTGCAATAATAAGTTATTATCGTTTCACCGAGAATAGTTCAATAAGACATGTGCTACTCTATATGAAATATTATCTCAAACTTCAAATGATTTCCAGTGGTTGAAATCATACTTTAAATGCATTCAATATTTATTGCATCAACTTTAAATATTTTTGATTTATCGACTGTTTCAATCCAGTTAACATGATGTTGATTCTGAACGTTAGATTTCCTTTACTGTTATGAATAACGTCATCTGTTATATATTACATATTGTAATGATAGATAAGAAATATTTTGTATTCAATATTGTAATGATAAAATAAAATTATTTCATATCAACCTGATCATTATTTTAATATATGCATGATGTAACTTATTGTAAATGACAACAGTGACAACAGCCAAAATTTATTAGAGGTGGCATACCAGGTCTATAGTATTTGTAATTCGTTACTCATTACCTATTAAATACCGTATAGAAACGGATGTGTTATGTATACGCCCATGTACTCTTGTATATTTATTATGTATTTTCGTGTTTTTATTATTTTTGTTGAATTCTTACATTTGCGTTTCATAATTACAATAATTAGGAACATAATTCTAAATATGAATCATTTTGTCGAAATATAGGTAGCTTAGATTTTAGATTCTGAAGTAATACATGTTTTTGGGAATTATCAGTGTAGGTTATATTTTACTGTCTTTTTGAAAAATTCAAAAATGAAGCAGATTTGTTATTCAATAGAATTTATTCAGTACTTACATGAACAAATCATCTGACTCACCGTCACTGAATCCTCATCTTTGGTGAGTATTTACGAGCGTACACTTTCATGTATTCATTGTAGTCTGACCTAATTTCTTTGTGAATAGACATCAGTGCTAAAAGAGATTCCTTCATTGTCGAACGGAGATAGGTTCTTAGTCTCTTCATACAACTGAATGAACGTTCTTATGTTGAATTGGAAATAGGAAATGTTGCGAAGAGTTTTAGAAGTTTTTAGATATTCGGATGCAAAGATTTATCACATAAATTTAAAATGTGGATACCACCAGATTGAATAGGCCTATATATAATAAGGCACTTGATAGAGATCTTTAGTCAGCGAATTGTTTGCCTAAAACTAACACTTTAGAAGGGACTTGGGCCAACTGCTTTCAAGAATGTAGCCTACTAAATTAATTATGTTTTATGATTAATTATGACTGTCATTTTGTCGATGACATGACTAGTAGGAGGGAACATTCCACGCTCCCCCCTCGGCTACGCTACTGAATGACAATAATCCCAAAACGGGTCTAACGGTAGAGTGGGTTTGGCTACAGGAAGTGTGATAAAAAATAAAACTTGGGTTTTCCTGTCGTCCATTAACTTGACATTTGCCGGCAACCGTAAAAATGATGTTATTTTAGCGAAGTCCTATCAAATGGGTTTTATTGTTATTAGAATGAATTGTGAATGTGCGCTGTGCAATTTAGGTTCCATTTTTGATTAAAATTATGATACTGATAAATTTAACGAGTACTTTCTTCATTTCATCATTTTATTCTATAAGTAATCGGCGGATTTTTCTCCACTTTGCTGCTGTGTCAACACTGGTCATAATCGAACATTCAATTAAGCTAGCTACTATATGTTTGTTATATTATTTTTGTATAATTGAAATAAATCAAAAAATATGTGTTTTTCTCTTCCGGGTAATTTAATGCCAACAAGAATAATTTAAAATCAAGGTAAAACTACATGCCTATACAGCCGACGTTTCGGGTCCAGACCCTTTCTCCAGGCAGAGATAAGTTACTTTAATATATTACAGTTACTTTAACTTATCTCTGCTTCGAGAAAGGGTCTGGACCCGAAACGTCGGCTGTATAGGCATGTAGTTTTACCTTGATTTTAAATTATCCTTGTTGGCATTAAATTACCCGGGAGAGAAAAACACATATTTTTTGATTTATTTCAATTATTCATTATGGTCCTCCCGCCGTCAGCCATCACATATATTTTTGTATTACTACATGTTTAATTTAATTTTAATCCATTTTTCGTACACTTTATATGTTTAAACGTATAAGTTGTGGTTGGGTGTTGTATGTATTATTTATGTTGGAGGTCACCCAATTTTCATTGTTAGTATGAAAACTTCTTTTTAATGCTGCAACTTTTCGACCAGCACCGCTGGCCATTGGACAGGTTTGACAATGGCCAGCAGTGCTGGTCGAAAACTTTAGCATTTAAAAGAAGTTTTCATACTAACAATGAAAATTGGGTGAACTCCGACAAAAATAACTATGTTTAATTATGAAGTGCACGTGAATCAGTTACATTCAGTCACAGCTACATCAGTTACATCAGTTACATGCTAGAAATATATTATGATTTTTTTGTTGTAACATTAATTTTCTTCTATTGTCAGATGAGAAAAGCAAAGGAATTAGCGATAAAGAACATGCTCGCTTTGAAGACAAATGAGAGGTAAATCAGATGTGTATAATGTACCTGGTAGTACATTTGTCAATTATGTATGCCTACTAAATATTTTGAATTTCAGTCTTTAAGTTTGTAAGCCTATTTTATCTGAAATCGATTCGTTAATAGAGACCGAAATCCAATATTTCGTAACTGTTTTGATATTACTGTAACAGGGTGTATGCGGTCAGATAAAAGTCAGATAAGTCAGATATATTTTTTGGTCAGATAAAAGTCAGTTAAATTCACAGAAATGGTCAGATATTTTTTTACATCTACTTAGTAAATGATGTTGTATTATATTGTCTTTGTCAACCTGTGGAGGGGGGGGGGATTCCGCAGGGAAAAGGAAGGCGGCGGAAAAGCTTTCTGAAGTTAAGGAAAGACAAAAGCGAGCTAAGCTGTAGCTTGACATGGTAACTGAAGAAATGCAATCTTTGCAAAAGTGATTTTGTTTTTTCTTCTAACTATGTTCTTAAATCTCAGTAAATTTACGATGACCGAATCTGACTTGATTCATGCACAATTTTTTGTATTTGTTTTTAGTTTTCAAGTTATAATCGTGATATAAGCCAAAAACTTTTTGTAATTGTTAAGATTATTAGATGCTGACTTACATTATATGCAAATAGTTGTTTTAACTCAAGTCACAATGTACTTATTATATGAAGCAAATTCACATGTATTGTACGATGTGCATACTTGTATAATGTCATATGATGTGATCAACAAAGGTCAGATAATTTTGTAAATCAGTCAGAGAAAAGTCAGATAAATTTCCGGATGAAAAACCGCGTACACCCTGTGTAATAATAATTTAGCAGTTTGGCTTACACTAACTTTGTTATTATGTTTGAAGATGCTGATTAAAACAAATTATACTATGTTGTCAGGGTGCCCGCACATCCGGAAAATACGCGAAATCCGGGAAAAATACGGCAATTTTTTTTCTCGCTCAGCGGGCACCCTGGTTGTCATTATTTTCTCTTAAATACTTTGACTGGAGCAATCTCTAAAATCTGTTAAACTACAAAGTATTATATTTTTAGTAACTTTTAGTAATTATGTTTATACGTCTACATTTTTAGCATGGTTTACTATTATTATATGTAGGTTCACTTTTCATCATTCTACTTTCAATTATTGTAGATCTCCACTTGGTAAGTCATACGTTAAAAATGTTCAAACTGGCTACTAACGGTCATATTAACCACTCGTACCGATAGTCGATAATGCCGATATAATCAATAGCAATTGCATTCTTTCAAAAGTAGAAAAGCGATCTACCTGAAATCAATCACGTTTCAATATTTCGACAGCTTTATGACCACTGCATTCACAGAGTTGATCACTCAATTGTTGACTTGTTTACTCAAAAAACACATTTTGGATTTCAGCTACAAAGTCCCACTCACGTATGTTCACAACTTTGGATTTGACACCATTCGCGATTTTATCTTTACAATTAAAATAATTTTTTTGGATCTTATCAGCTTTAAAGACAGGGACAATTTTAACCTTCTCGGAAAAATTATCATTATCACGTTTGATATGATTCCTGAATTTATTGCTTTTCTCCTCGATGTAAGGAACAGGCCAGTACACAATTCGAATCTCAATATAAACATAATCATATGCCATGTTTTATTGGTTTACAGTGGTGAAATCGATTTGAAAATATATTCGATGTTTTAATATGACCCATGTACATGCATTTGTTCCGATGTTAAATTATTTGTGTTTGAGATGTTCATGTTATAGAATTGTTGTTAAAAAGAGATTCTCGACACAACAGTTCTAGTGTTACATATATTCACACTCATGATTTAGTAACGTCTTTTTGTTTCTGACTGAAAAATAAAATCAATATTTAGCTTATGTCTAATTTGTCTGATTTAAATGCATAAAATATAATATAGAAGATATTAGTGTTAAGTTTGCAAATTGTTAGATGTGTTGCAATGCTTGAAAATGGAATATATATGAAGTTTAATTTGGTGGTAGGATGGCTCAGTTGGTAAAGCGACCTACTTTGTCACATAGTACAGAAGGTCGAGGGTTCGAGTCACCGTCTGGGGAGGTACCACCGCTCTCACCATAAGGGTTACCTATAAGATTTATCTTGAGGGTAGCCTGGTGGGAGTTGCCAGTTGTAGAAGGATACCGCATCTCTAGCTTCGGCTAGTATGGCCTTTTGCCTTGTATGCGGTATGAGAGGTTAAAAAAATACATTGGAAATTTCAAAACAATTTGGATGCAATTCTGTTGTTCTGGATTTTAATCTAATCACTAATTGAATCATTTTTCTCCATATTACTGTCAGTTATAGTGGTAGTTATCGTAAATATACCAACGCCCGTTAGCGCCAGGTCAAACAAAGCCAGTCAGTAGTAAGGCTTTGGTGAGTTTGAATGATTAATAAATTGATGTTCCATCATTGTTTGATAAATAAATCAAGATTCAAGTTATATCAAGGGTAGATACATTTTCTTGCAAAAAATTGATGTCGTACTAGCATACCTCTTTTCTCTTGTATGTTTATGCATAAATAGATGTTTTCTCATTCCATTTTAGCAATAGCAAATGTGGACCTCGACTCTGACAACGTTGTATCAGAAAGTGATAATTCTCTGGATGAAACTGCAGAATTTCCGATCTTCGATCCCAGGAAAAGAAGAAAAAACTACGATGAATCTAATCTTCTGTCATGTTTCAAGAAAAGCTCAGATAAAGAGAATGTAGTGGGTGGTTATCCTGAATCAGCCTGCATCATTAAAGACTCAGATGGAGAGAATGATGTTGATACACATTCTGAATCATCAACGTCTACTTACATCATCAAAGAGTCGGATGACGATAGTAAGATGGACACGCACTCCGAATCATCTACATCTACTTGGTTCATCAATGGTTCTGATGAAGAAACACTGAAACATTCTCGCCCGAGGTCTACGTCAAATACTACTACGGAAGCTTCTTCTCTTCATGCCGAGGAGGTATCTTTCCAGATGCAGTCATCTTCAACGTCGAATAGGCCCAATATCTTGGAGGCTTCTTCTCTTCAGATCGAAGTATCTACTCATCAGACCGAGGAAGTATCTCCTCACATACTGTCATCGTCGAATAGGCCCAATATCTTGGAAGCTTCTTCTCTTCAGACCAAAGTCAGTAAAATGTTGATGCATGCAGAAAACAAGTAAGTCAATTGATATCAAAAGTCTTCCAAATGCTAAAACGACATTCTATTTTAACAGAGAAAGCGACAAACGCGTACGTCTACTAAAAGTGAGTCACGATAATAAGGGCTAGTCAATAAGTCTTGCACATTTGTTTGCAAAATTCGTTTAAAAGCACTTTCAGCGATCATAATAAAATCACTCTTCCAAATAAAACATACAGACAGATTGCAGTTATCGATTTCCTACATAAACAGCAAGATCAGTAACACACCATGGTTCTGCATTTCTTCAGAAACAAGTAGAGGATTTCCTTGTG
>CAJQUW010015201.1:15000-141337 GCA_907163375.1 Prostheceraeus crozeri | reverse complement strand
TGGAAAACGGATTTCAGATTTGGAATCAGCGTGAAATTCTCTATCTGTATGGTGAGTTTCAAGTCAATCGGAGAGAAATAATTTTCGCTGACGTCCCCCCCCCTCTGGACAGCTCGCTTCGATTTTGGCTTCCAGTGGACGGATTTTGTCGAGTGAGGTGTCATTTGAAAGCTAAGAGTGAGACAAATTCAGTGAAACAAACGGCTTGTTCATATCTGTCTTCGTTTAGATGTGAGACGCCATTTAAGATTTTGGGACATTGGCGAAAAACGACAGAGTTAGAATTTGGGACGTTTTGGGCTGTAGCTTCAAAACGAAGCATCGGATTGGAAAACGGATTTCAGATTTGGAATCAGCGTGAAATTCTGCATCGGTATGGTGAATTTGAACGCAATCGGAGAGAAAAAATTTTCGCTGACGTCCCCCCCCTCGGGAGAGCTAGCTTCGATCTTGGCTTCCAGTGGACGGATTTTGTCGAGTGAGGTGTCATTTGAAAGCTAAGAGTGAGACAAATTCAGTGAAACAAACGGCTTGTTCATATCTGTCTTCGTTTAGATGTGAGACGCCATTTAAGATTTTGGGACATTGATGAAAAACGACAGAGTTAGAATTTGGGACGTTTTGGGCTGTAGCTTCAAAACGAAGCATCGGATGGGAAAACGGATTTCAGATTTGGAATCAGCGTCAAATTCTCTATCTGTATGGTGAGTTTCAAGTCAATCGGAGAGAAATAATTTTTCGCTGACGTGCCCCCCCCTCGGGAGAGCTAGCTTCGATCTTGACTTCCAGTGGACGGATTTTGTCGAGTGAGGTGTCATTTGAAAGCTAAGAGTGAGACAAATTCAGTGAAACAAACGGCTTGTTCATATCTGTCTTCGTTTAGATGTGAGACGCCATTTAAGATTTTGGGAGATTGGCGAAAAAACGACAGAGTTAGAATTTGGGACGTTTTGGGCTGTAGCTTCAAAACGAAGCATCGGATTGGAAAACGGATTTCAGATTTGGAATCAGCGTCAAATTCTCTATCTGTATGGTGAGTTTGAAGTCAATCGGAGAGAAAAAATTTTTCGCTGACGTCCCCCCCCCTCGGGAGAGCTAGCTTCGATCTTGGCTTCCAGTGGACGGATTTTGTCGAGTGAGGTGTCATTTGAAAGCTAAGAGTGAGACAAATTCAGTGAAACAAACGGCTTGTTCATATCTGTCTTCGTTTAGATGTGAGACGCCATTTAAGATTTTGGGAGATTGGCGAAAAAACGACAGAGTTAGAATTTGGGACGTTTTGGGCTGTAGCTTCAAAACGAAGCATCGGATTGGAAAACGGATTTCAGATTTGGAATCAGCGTGAAATTCTCTATCTGTATGGTGAGTTTCAAGTCAATCGGAGAGAAATATTTTCAACATTTTTCGAAAAAACGACAGAGTTAGAATTTGGGACGTTTTGGTGTGTAGCGCCAAAACGAACCATCAGATGGGAAAACGGAGGCCAGATTCGGATTCAGCGTGAAATTCTGCATCGGTATGGTGAATTTGAACGCAATCGGAGAGAAAAAATTTTCGCTGACGTCCCCCCCCCTCTGGAGAGCTAGCTTCGATCTTGGCTTCCAGTGGACGGATTTTGTCGAGTGAGGTGTCATTTGAAAGCTAAGAGTGAGACAAATTCAGTGAAACAAACGGCTTGTTCATATCTGTCTTCGTTTAGATGTGAGACGCCATTTAAGATTTTGGGACATTGGTGAAAAACGACAGAGTTAGAATTTGGGACGTTTTGGGCTGTAGCTTCAAAACGAAGCATCGGATTGGAAAACGGATTTCAGATTTGGAATCAGCGTCAAATTCTCTATCTGTATGGTGAGTTTCAAGTCAATCGGCGAGAAAAAATTTTTCGCTGACGTGCCCCCCCCCTCGGGAGAGCTAGCTTCGATCTTGGCTTCCAGTGGACGGATTTTGTCGAGTGAGGTGTCATTTGAAAGCTAAGAGTGAGACAAATTCAGTGAAACAAACGGCGTGTTCATATCTGTCTTCGTTTAGATGTGAGACTGTGGGCCATTTAAGATTTTGGGAGATTGATGAAAAAACGACAGAGTTAGAATTTGGGACGTTTTGGGCTGTAGCTTCAAAACGAAGCATCGGATTGGAAAACGGATTTCAGATTTGGAATCAGCGTCAAATTCTCTATCTGTATGGTGAGTTTCAAGTCAATCGGAGAGAAAAAATTTTTCGCTGACGTGCCCCCCCCCTCGGGAGAGCTAGCTTCGATCTTGGCTTCCAGTGGACGGATTTTGTCGAGTGAGGTGTCATTTGAAAGCTAAGAGTGAGACAAATTCAGTGAAACAAACGGCTTGTTCATATCTGTCTTCGTTTAGATGTGAGACGCCATTTAAGATTTTGGGAGATTGGCGAAAAAACGACAGAGTTAGAATTTGGGACGTTTTGGGCTGTAGCTTCAAAACGAAGCATCGGATTGGAAAACGGATTTCAGATTTGGAATCAGCGTGAAATTCTGCATCTGTATGGTGAATTTGAAAGCAATCGGAGAGAAAAAATTTTTCGCTGACGTCCCCCCCCCTCGGGAGCGCTAGCTTCGATCTTGGCTTCCAGTGGACGGATTTTGTCGAGTGAGGTGTCATTTGAAAGCTAAGAGTGAGACAAATTCAGTGAAACAAACGGCGTGTTCATATCTGTCTTCGTTTAGATGTGAGACGCCATTTAAGATTTTGGGAGATTGGCGAAAAAACGACAGAGTTAGAATTTTGGACGTTTTGGGCTGTAGCTTCAAAACGAAGCATCGGATTGGAAAACGGATTTCAGATTTGGAATCAGCGTCAAATTCTCTATCTGTATGGTGAGTTTCAAGTCAATCGGAGAGAAATATTTTTCAACATTTTTCGAAAAATCGACAGAGTTAGAATTTTGGACGTTTTGGGCTCTAGCGCCAAAACGAAGCATCGGATTGGAAAACGGAGGCCAGATTCGGATTCAGCGTGAAATTCTGCATCGGTATGGTGAATTTGAACGCAATCGGAGAGAAGAAATTTTCGCTGACGTCCCCCCCCCTCGGGAGCGCTAGCTTCGATCTTGGCTTCCAGTGGACGGATTTTGTCGAGTGAGGTGTCATTTGAAAGCTAAGAGTGAGACAAATTCAGTGAAACAAACGGCTTGTTCATATCTGTCTTCGTTTAGATGTGAGACGCCATTTAAGATTTTGGGACATTGGCGAAAAACGACAGAGTTAGAATTTGGGACGTTTTGGGCTGTAGCTTCAAAACGAAGCATCGGATTGGAAAACGGATTTCAGATTTGGAATCAGCGTCAAATTCTCTATCTGTATGGTGAGTTTCAAGTCAATCGGAGAGAAAAAATTTTTCGCTGACGTGCCCCCCTCTCGGGAGAGCTAGCTTCGATCTTGGCTTCCAGTGGACGGATTTTGTCGAGTGAGGTGTCATTTGAAAGCTAAGAGTGAGACAAATTCAGTGAAACAAACGGCTTGTTCATATCTGTCTTCGTTTAGATGTGAGACGCCATTTAAGATTTTGGGACATTGGCGAAAAACGACAGAGTTAGAATTTGGGACGTTTTGGGCTGTAGCTTCAAAACGAAGCATCGGATTGGAAAACGGATTTCAGATTTGGAATCAGCGTCAAATTCTCTATCTGTATGGTGAGTTTCAAGTCAATCGGAGAGAAAAATTTTTCGCTGACGTGCCCCCCCCTCGGGAGAGCTAGCTTCGATCTTGGCTTCCAGTGGACGGATTTTGTCGAGTGAGGTGTCATTTGAAAGCTAAGAGTGAGACAAATTCAGTGAAACAAACGGCTTGTTCATATCTGTCTTCGTTTAGATGTGAGACGCCATTTAAGATTTTGGGACATTGGCGAAAAACGACAGAGTTAGAATTTGGGACGTTTTGGGCTGTAGCTTCAAAACGAAGCATCGGATGGGAAAACGGATTTCAGATTTGGAATCAGCGTCAAATTCTCTATCTGTATGGTGAGTTTCAAGTCAATCGGCGAGAAAAATTTTTCAACATTTTTCGAAAAAACGACAGAGTTAGAATTTGGGACGTTTTGGTGTGTAGCGCCAAAACGAACCATCGGATGGGAAAACGGAGGCCAGATTCGGATTCAGCGTGAAATTCTGCATCGGTATGGTGAATTTGAACGCAATCGGAGAGAAAAAATTTTCGCTGACTCCCCCCCCCTCTGGAGAGCTAGCTTCGATCTTGGCTTCCAGTGGACGGATTTTGTCGAGTGAGGTGTCATTTGAAAGCTAAGAGTGAGACAAATTCAGTGAAACAAACGGCTTGTTCATATCTGTCTTCGTTTAGATGTGAGACGCCATTTAAGATTTTGGGACATTGGCGAAAAACGACAGAGTTAGAATTTGGGACGTTTTGGGCTGTAGCTTCAAAACGAAGCATCGGATGGGAAAACGGATTTCAGATTTGGAATCAGCGTCAAATTCTCTATCTGTATGGTGAGTTTCAAGTCAATCGGAGAGAAAAAATTTTCGCTGACGTGCCCCCCCCTCGGGAGAGCTAGCTTCGATCTTGGCTTCCAGTGGACGGATTTTGTCGAGTGAGGTGTCATTTGAAAGCTAAGAGTGAGACAAATTCAGTGAAACAAACGGCTTGTTCATATCTGTCTTCGTTTAGATGTGAGACGCCATTTAAGATTTTGGGACATTGGCGAAAAAACGACAGAGTTAGAATTTGGGACGTTTTGGGCTGTAGCTTCAAAACGAAGCATCGGATGGGAAAACGGATTTCAGATTTGGAATCAGCGTCAAATTCTCTATCTGTATGGTGAGTTTCAAGGCAATCGGAGAGAAAAATTTTCGCTGACTCCCCCCCCCTCTGGAGAGCTAGCTTCGATCTTGGCTTCCAGTGGACGGATTTTGTCGAGTGAGGTGTCATTTGAAAGCTAAGAGTGAGACAAATTCAGTGAAACAAACGGCTTGTTCATATCTGTCTTCGTTTAGATGTGAGACGCCATTTAAGATTTTGGGACATTGGCGAAAAACGACAGAGTTAGAATTTGGGACGTTTTGGGCTGTAGCTTCAAAACGAAGCATCGGATGGGAAAACGGATTTCAGATTTGGAATCAGCGTCAAATTCTCTATCTGTATGGTGAGTTTCAAGTCAATCGGAGAGAAAAAATTTTTCGCTGACGTCCCCCCCCTCGGGAGAGCTAGCTTCGATCTTGGCTTCCAGTGGACGGATTTTGTCGAGTGAGGTGTCATTTGAAAGCTAAGAGTGAGACAAATTCAGTGAAACAAACGGCTTGTTCATATCTGTCTTCGTTTAGATGTGAGACGCCATTTAAGATTTTGGGACATTGGCGAAAAACGACAGAGTTAGAATTTGGGACGTTTTGGGCTGTAGCTTCAAAACGAAGCATCGGATGGGAAAACGGATTTCAGATTTGGAATCAGCGTCAAATTCTCTATCTGTATGGTGAGTTTGAAGGCAATCGGAGAGAAAAAGTTTCGGTGACTCCCCCCCCTCGGGAGAGCTAGCTTCGATCTTGGCTTCCAGTGGACGGATTTTGTCGAGTGAGGTGTCATTTGAAAGCTAAGAGTAAGACAAATTCAGTGAAACAAACGGCTTGTTCATATCTGTCTTCGTTTAGATGTGAGACGCCATTTAAGATTTTGGGACATTGGCGAAAAACGACAGAGTTAGAATTTGGGACGTTTTGGGCTGTAGCTTCAAAACGAAGCATCGGATTGGAAAACGGATTTCAGATTTGGAATCAGCGTGAAATTCTCTATCTGTATGGTGAGTTTGAACGCAATCGGAGAGAAAAATTTTCGCTGACGTCCCCCCCCCTCGGGAGAGCTAGCTTCGATCTTGGCTTCCAGTGGACGGATTTTGTCGAGTGAGGTGTCATTTGAAAGCTAAGAGTGAGACAAATTCAGTGAAACAAACGGCTTGTTCATATCTGTCTTCGTTTAGATGTGAGACGCCATTTAAGATTTTGGGACATTGGCGAAAAAACGACAGAGTTAGAATTTGGGACGTTTTGGGCTGTAGCTTCAAAACGAAGCATCGGATGGGAAAACGGATTTCAGATTTGGAATCAGCGTGAAATTCTCTATCTGTATGGTGAGTTTCAAGGCAATCGGAGAGAAAAAGTTTCGCTGACTCCCCCCCCCTCGGGAGAGCTAGCTTCGATCTTGGCTTCCAGTGGACGGATTTTGTCGAGTGAGGTGTCATTTGAAAGCTAAGAGTGAGACAAATTCAGTGAAACAAACGGCTTGTTCATATCTGTCTTCGTTTAGATGTGAGACGCCATTTAAGATTTTGGGACATTGGCGAAAAAACGACAGAGTTAGAATTTGGGACGTTTTGGGCTGTAGCTTCAAAACGAAGCATCGGATTGGAAAACGGATTTCAGATTTGGAATCAGCGTGAAATTCTCTATCTGTATGGTGAGTTTCAAGGCAATCGGAGAGAAAAAGTTTCGCTGACTCCCCCCCCCCTCGGGAGAGCTAGCTTCGATCTTGGCTTCCAGTGGACGGATTTTGTCGAGTGAGTTGTCATTTGAAAGCTAAGAGTGAGACAAATTCAGTGAAACAAACGGCTTGTTCATATCTGTCTTCGTTTAGATGTGAGACGCCATTTAAGATTTTGGGACATTGGCGAAAAACGACAGAGTTAGAATTTGGGACGTTTTGGGCTGTAGCTTCAAAACGAAGCATCGGATTGGAAAACGGATTTCAGATTTGGAATCAGCGTCAAATTCTCTATCTGTATGGTGAGTTTCAAGTCAATCGGAGAGAAAAAATTTTTCGCAGACGTGCCCCCCCCCCCGAGCGCTGCTAGCCTCTTATTGGCTTCCAGTGGACGGATTTTGTCGAGTGAGGTGTCATTAAGATTTTTTCGAAAAAACGACAGAGTTAGAATTTGGGACGTTTTGGGCTGTAGCGCCAAAACGAAGCATCGGATGGGAAAACGGAGGCCAGATTCGGAATCAGCGTGAAATTCTGCATCGGTATGGTGAATTTGAAAGCAATCGGAGAGAAAAAATTTTCGCTGACGTCCCCCCCCCCTCGGGAGAGCTAGCTTCGATCTTGGCTTCCAGTGGACGGATTTTGTCGAGTGAGGTGTCATTTGAAAGCTAAGAGTGAGACAAATTCAGTGAAACAAACGGCTTGTTCATATCTGTCTTCGTTTAGATGTGAGACGCCATTTAAGATTTTGGGACATTGGCGAAAAAACGACAGAGTTAGAATTTGGGACGTTTTGGGCTGTAGCTTCAAAACGAAGCATCGGATTGGAAAACGGATTTCAGATTTGGAATCAGCGTCAAATTCTCTATCTGTATGGTGAGTTTCAAGTCAATCGGAGAGAAAAATTTTTCGCTGACGTCCCCCCCCCTCTGGACAGCTCGCTTCGATCTTGGCTTCCAGTGGACGGATTTTGTCGAGTGAGGTGTCATTTGAAAGCTAAGAGTGAGACAAATTCAGTGAAACAAACGGCTTGTTCATATCTGTCTTCGTTTAGATGTGAGACGCCATTTAAGATTTTGGGACATTGGCGAAAAACGACAGAGTTAGAATTTGGGACGTTTTGGGCTGTAGCTTCAAAACGAAGCATCGGATTGGAAAACGGATTTCAGATTTGGAATCAGCGTCAAATTCTCTATCTGTATGGTGAGTTTCAAGTCAATCGGAGAGAAAAATTTTTCAACATTTTTCGAAAAAACGACAGAGTTAGAATTTTGGTCGTTTTGGGATATAGCGCCAAAACGAACCATCGGATGGGAAAACGGAGGCCAGATTCGGATTCAGCGTGAAATTCTGCATCTATATGGTGAATTTGAAAGCAATCGGAGAGAAAAAATTTTCGCTGACTCCCCCCCCTCGGGAGAGCTAGCTTCGATCTTGGCTTCCAGTGGACGGATTTTGTCGTGCCATAGCTCGTTTGAAAGCTAAGAGTGAGACAAATTCACTGAAACAAACGGCTTGTTCATATCTGTCTTCGTTTAGATGTGAGACGCCATTTAAGATTTTGGGACATTGGCGAAAAAACGACAGAGTTAGAATTTGGGACGTTTTGGGCTGTAGCTTCAAAACGAAGCATCGGATTGGAAAACGGATTTCAGATTTGGAATCAGCGTCAAATTCTCTATCTGTATGGTGAGTTTCAAGTCAATCGGAGAGAAATAATTTTTCGCTGACGTGCCCCCCCCTCGGGAGAGCTAGCTTCGATCTTGACTTCCAGTGGACGGATTTTGTCGAGTGAGGTGTCATTTGAAAGCTAAGAGTGAGACAAATTCAGTGAAACAAACGGCTTGTTCATATCTGTCTTCGTTTAGATGTGAGACGCCATTTAAGATTTTGGGAGATTGGCGAAAAACGACAGAGTTAGAATTTGGGACGTTTTGGGCTGTAGCTTCAAAACGAAGCATCGGATTGGAAAACGGATTTCAGATTTGGAATCAGCGTCAAATTCTCTATCTGTATGGTGAGTTTCAAGTCAATCGGAGAGAAATATTTTTCAACATTTTTCGAAAAAACGACAGAGTTAGAATTTTGGACGTTTTGGGCTGTAGCGCCAAAACGAAGCATCAGATGGGAAAACGGAGGCCAGATTCGGATTCAGCGTGAAATTCTGCATCTGTATGGTGAATTTGAAAGCAATCGGAGAGAAAAAATTTTCGCTGACGTCCCCCCCCCCTCGGGAGCGCTAGCTTCGATCTTGGCTTCCAGTGGACGGATTTTGTCGAGTGAGGTGTCATTTGAAAGCTAAGAGTGAGACAAATTCAGTGAAACAAACGGCTTGTTCATATCTGTCTTCGTTTAGATGTGAGACGCCATTTAAGATTTTGGGAGATTGGTAAAAAAACGACAGAGTTAGAATTTGGGACGTTTTGGGCTGTAGCGCCAAAACGAAGCATCGGATTGGAAAACGGATTTCAGATTTGGAATCAGCGTGAAATTCTCTATCTGTATGGTGAATTTGAACGCAATCGGAGAGAAAAAATTTTCGCTGACGTGCCCCCCCCTCGGGAGAGCTAGCTTCGATCTTGGCTTCCAGTGGACGGATTTTGTCGAGTGAGGTGTCATTTGAAAGCTAAGAGTGAGACAAATTCAGTGAAACAAACGGCTTGTTCATATCTGTCTTCGTTTAGATGTGAGACGCCATTTAAGATTTTGGGAGATTGATGAAAAAACGACAGAGTTAGAATTTTGGACGTTTTGGGCTGTAGCTTCAAAACGAAGCATCGGATTGGAAAACGGATTTCAGATTTGGAATCAGCGTCAAATTCTCTATCTGTATGGTGAGTTTCAAGTCAATCGGAGAGAAATAATTTTTCGCTGACGTCCCCCCCCCCTCGGGAGAGCTAGCTTCGATCTTGGCTTCCAGTGGACGGATTTTGTCGAGTGAGGTGTCATTTGAAAGCTAAGAGTGAGACAAATTCAGTGAAACAAACGGCTTGTTCATATCTGTCTTCGTTTAGATGTGAGACGCCATTTAAGATTTTGGGACATTGATGAAAAACGACAGAGTTAGAATTTGGGACGTTTTGGGCTGTAGCTTCAAAACGAAGCATCGGATTGGAAAACGGATTTCAGATTTGGAATCAGCGTCAAATTCTCTATCTGTATGGTGAGTTTCAAGTCAATCGGAGAGAAAAATTTTTCAACATTTTTCGAAAAAACGACAGAGTTAGAATTTTGGACGTTTTGGTGTGTAGCGCCCAAACGAAGCATCGGATGGGAAAACGGAGGCCAGATTCGGATTCAGCGTGAAATTCTGCATCGGTATGGTGAATTTGAACGCAATCGGAGAGAAAAAAATTTTCGCTGACGTCCCCCCCTCTGGACAGCTCGCTTCGATCTTGGCTTCCAGTGGACGGATTTTGTCGAGTGAGGTGTCATTTGAAAGCTAAGAGTGAGACAAATTCAGTGAAACAAACGGCTTGTTCATATCTGTCTTCGTTTAGATGTGAGACGCCATTTAAGATTTTGGGACATTGGCGAAAAACGACAGAGTTAGAATTTGGGACGTTTTGGGCTGTAGCTTCAAAACGAAGCATCGGATTGGAAAACGGATTTCAGATTTGGAATCAGCGTCAAATTCTCTATCTGTATGGTGAGTTTCAAGTCAATCGGAGAGAAAAATTTTTCAACATTTTTCGAAAAAACGACAGAGTTAGAATTTTGGACGTTTTGGGCTGTAGCGCCAAAACGAAGCATCGGATGGGAAAACGGAGGCCAGATTCGGATTCAGCGTGAAATTCTGCATCTGTATGGTGAATTTGAAAGCAATCGGAGAGAAAAAATTTTCGCTGACGTCCCCCCCCTCGGGAGCGCTAGCTTCGATCTTGGCTTCCAGTGGACGGATTTTGTCGAGTGAGGTGTCATTTGAAAGCTAAGAGTGAGACAAATTCAGTGAAACAAACGGCTTGTTCATATCTGTCTTCGTTTAGATGTGAGACGCCATTTAAGATTTTGGGAGATTGGCGAAAAACGACAGAGTTAGAATTTGGGACGTTTTGGGCTGTAGCTTCAAAACGAAGCATCGGATGGGAAAACGGATTTCAGATTTGGAATCAGCGTCAAATTCTCTATCTGTATGGTGAGTTTCAAGTCAATCGGAGAGAAAAAATTTTTCGCTGACGTGCCCCCCCTCGGGAGAGCTAGCTTCGATCTTGGCTTCCAGTGGACGGATTTTGTCGAGTGAGGTGTCATTTGAAAGCTAAGAGTGAGACAAATTCAGTGAAACAAACGGCTTGTTCATATCTGTCTTCGTTTAGATGTGAGACGCCATTTAAGATTTTGGGAGATTGATGAAAAACGACAGAGTTAGAATTTGGGACGTTTTGGGCTGTAGCTTCAAAACGAAGCATCGGATTGGAAAACGGATTTCAGATTTGGAATCAGCGTCAAATTCTCTATCTGTATGGTGAGTTTCAAGTCAATCGGAGAGAAATATTTTTCAACATTTTTCGAAAAAACGACAGAGTTAGAATTTTGGACGTTTTGGGCTGTAGCGCCAAAACGAAGCATCAGATGGGAAAACGGAGGCCAGATTCGGATTCAGCGTGAAATTCTGCATCTGTATGGTGAATTTGAAAGCAATGGGAGAGAAAAAAATTTTCGCTGACGTCCCCCCCCTCGGGAGCGCTAGCTTCGATCTTGGCTTCCAGTGGACGGATTTTGTCGAGTGAGGTGTCATTTGAAAGCTAAGAGTGAGACAAATTCAGTGAAACAAACGGCTTGTTCATATCTGTCTTCGTTTAGATGTGAGACGCCATTTAAGATTTTGGGAGATTGGCGAAAAACGACAGAGTTAGAATTTGGGACGTTTTGGGCTGTAGCTTCAAAACGAAGCATCGGATTGGAAAACGGATTTCAGATTTGGAATCAGCGTCAAATTCTCTATCTGTATGGTGAGTTTCAAGTCAATCGGAGAGAAATAATTTTTCGCTGACGTCCCCCCCCTCGGGAGAGCTAGCTTCGATCTTGACTTCCAGTGGACGGATTTTGTCGAGTGAGGTGTCATTTGAAAGCTAAGAGTGAGACAAATTCAGTGAAACAAACGGCTTGTTCATATCTGTCTTCGTTTAGATGTGAGACGCCATTTAAGATTTTGGGAGATTGATGAAAAACGACAGAGTTAGAATTTTGGACGTTTTGGGCTGTAGCTTCAAAACGAAGCATCGGATTGGAAAACGGATTTCAGATTTGGAATCAGCGTCAAATTCTCTATCTGTATGGTGAGTTTCAAGTCAATCGGAGAGAAATATTTTTCAACATTTTTCGAAAAATCGACAGAGTTAGAATTTTGGACGTTTTGGGCTGTAGCGCCAAAACGAAGCATCAGATGGGAAAACGGAGGCCAGATTCGGATTCAGCGTGAAATTCTGCATCGGTATGGTGAATTTGAAAGCAATGGGAGAGAAAAAAATTTTCGCTGACGTCCCCCCCCTCGGGAGCGCTAGCTTCGATCTTGGCTTCCAGTGGACGGATTTTGTCGAGTGAGGTGTCATTTGAAAGCTAAGAGTGAGACAAATTCAGTGAAACAAACGGCTTGTTCATATCTGTCTTCGTTTAGATGTGAGACGCCATTTAAGATTTTGGGAGATTGGCGAAAAACGACAGAGTTAGAATTTGGGACGTTTTGGGCTGTAGCTTCAAAACGAAGCATCGGATTGGAAAACGGATTTCAGATTTGGAATCAGCGTGAAATTCTCTATCTGTATGGTGAGTTTCAAGTCAATCGGAGAGAAATAATTTTCAACATTTTTCGAAAAAACGACAGAGTTAGAATTTGGGACGTTTTGGGCTGTAGCGCCAAAACGAAGCATCAGATGGGAAAACGGAGGCCAGATTCGGATTCAGCGTGAAATTCTGCATCTGTATGGTGAATTTGAAAGCAATCGGAGAGAAAAAATTTTCGCTGACTCCCCCCCCCTCTGGACAGCTCGCTTCGATCTTGGCTTCCAGTGGACGGATTTTGTCGAGTGAGGTGTCATTTGAAAGCTAAGAGTGAGACAAATTCACTGAAAGAATCGGCTTGTTCCTATCTGTCTTCGTTTAGATGTGAGACGCCATTTAAGATTTTGGGAGATTGGTGAAAAAACGACAGAGTTAGAATTTGGGACGTTTTGGGCTGTAGCTTCAAAACGAAGCATCGGATGGGAAAACGGATTTCAGATTTGGAATCAGCGTCAAATTCTCTATCTGTATGGTGAGTTTGAACGCAATCGGAGATAAAAAATTTTCGCTGACGTCCCCCCCCTCGGGAGAGCTAGCTTCGATCTTGGCTTCCAGTGGACGGATTTTGTCGAGTGAGGTGTCATTTGAAAGCTAAGAGTGAGACAAATTCAGTGAAACAAACGGCTTGTTCATATCTGTCTTCGTTTAGATGTGAGACGCCATTTAAGATTTTGGGACATTGGCGAAAAACGACAGAGTTAGAATTTGGGACGTTTTGGGCTGTAGCTTCAAAACGAAGCATCGGATGGGAAAACGGATTTCAGATTCGGATTCAGCGTGAAATTCTGCATCGGTATGGTGAATTTGAAAGCAATCGGAGAGAAAAAATTTTCGCTGACGTCCCCCCCCTCGGGAGCGCTAGCTTCGATCTTGGCTTCCAGTGGACGGATTTTGTCGAGTGAGGTGTCATTTGAAAGCTAAGAGTGAGACAAATTCAGTGAAACAAACGGCTTGTTCATATCTGTCTTCGTTTAGATGTGAGACGCCATTTAAGATTTTGGGAGATTGATGAAAAAACGACAGAGTTAGAATTTGGGACGTTTTGGGCTGTAGCTTCAAAACGAAGCATCGGATTGGAAAACGGATTTCAGATTTGGAATCAGCGTCAAATTCTCTATCTGTATGGTGAGTTTCAAGTCAATCGGAGAGAAATATTTTTCAACATTTTTCGAAAAATCGACAGAGTTAGAATTTTGGACGTTTTGGGCTGTAGCGCCAAAACGAAGCATCAGATGGGAAAACGGAGGCCAGATTCGGATTCAGCGTGAAATTCTGCATCTGTATGGTGAATTTGAAAGCAATCGGAGAGAAAAAATTTTCGCTGACGTCCCCCCCCTCGGGAGCGCTAGCTTCGATCTTGGCTTCCAGTGGACGGATTTTGTCGAGTGAGGTGTCATTTGAAAGCTAAGAGTGAGACAAATTCAGTGAAACAAACGGCTTGTTCATATCTGTCTTCGTTTAGATGTGAGACGCCATTTAAGATTTTGGGAGATTGGCGAAAAAACGACAGAGTTAGAATTTGGGACGTTTTGGGCTGTAGCTTCAAAACGAAGCATCGGATTGGAAAACGGATTTCAGATTTGGAATCAGCGTCAAATTCTCTATCTGTATGGTGAGTTTCAAGTCAATCGGAGAGAAAAAATTTTTCGCTGACGTGCCCCCCCTCGGGAGAGCTAGCTTCGATCTTGGCTTCCAGTGGACGGATTTTGTCGAGTGAGGTGTCATTTGAAAGCTAAGAGTGAGACAAATTCAGTGAAACAAACGGCTTGTTCATATCTGTCTTCGTTTAGATGTGAGACGCCATTTAAGATTTTGGGAGATTGATGAAAAAACGACAGAGTTAGAATTTGGGACGTTTTGGGCTGTAGCTTCAAAACGAAGCATCGGATTGGAAAACGGATTTCAGATTTGGAATCAGCGTCAAATTCTCTATCTGTATGGTGAGTTTCAAGTCAATCGGAGAGAAATATTTTTCAACATTTTTCGAAAAAACGACAGAGTTAGAATTTTGGACGTTTTGGGCTGTAGCGCCAAAACGAAGCATCAGATGGGAAAACGGAGGCCAGATTCGGATTCAGCGTGAAATTCTGCATCTGTATGGTGAATTTGAAAGCAATCGGAGAGAAAAAATTTTTCGCTGACGTCCCCCCCCCCTCGGGAGCGCTAGCTTCGATCTTGGCTTCCAGTGGACGGATTTTGTCGAGTGAGGTGTCATTTGAAAGCTAAGAGTGAGACAAATTCAGTGAAACAAACGGCTTGTTCATATCTGTCTTCGTTTAGATGTGAGACGCCATTTAAGATTTTGGGAGATTGGTGAAAAACGACAGAGTTAGAATTTGGGACGTTTTGGGCTGTAGCTTCAAAACGAAGCATCGGATGGGAAAACGGATTTCAGATTTGGAATCAGCGTCAAATTCTCTATCTGTATGGTGAGTTTCAAGTCAATCGGAGAGAAAAAATTTTCGCTGACGTCCCCCCCCTCGGGAGCGCTAGCTTCGATCTTGGCTTCCAGTGGACGGATTTTGTCGAGTGAGGTGTCATTTGAAAGCTAAGAGTGAGACAAATTCAGTGAAACAAACGGCTTGTTCATATCTGTCTTCGTTTAGATGTGAGACGCCATTTAAGATTTTGGGAGATTGATGAAAAACGACAGAGTTAGAATTTGGGACGTTTTGGGCTGTAGCTTCAAAACGAAGCATCGGATTGGAAAACGGATTTCAGATTTGGAATCAGCGTCAAATTCTCTATCTGTATGGTGAGTTTCAAGTCAATCGGAGAGAAATAATTTTTCGCTGACGTCCCCCCCCTCGGGAGAGCTAGCTTCGATCTTGACTTCCAGTGGACGGATTTTGTCGAGTGAGGTGTCATTTGAAAGCTAAGAGTGAGACAAATTCAGTGAAACAAACGGCTTGTTCATATCTGTCTTCGTTTAGATGTGAGACGCCATTTAAGATTTTGGGAGATTGGCGAAAAACGACAGAGTTAGAATTTGGGACGTTTTGGGCTGTAGCTTCAAAACGAAGCATCGGATTGGAAAACGGATTTCAGATTTGGAATCAGCGTCAAATTCTCTATCTGTATGGTGAGTTTCAAGTCAATCGGAGAGAAAAAATTTTTCGCTGACGTCCCCCCCCCTCGGGAGAGCTAGCTTCGATCTTGGCTTCCAGTGGACGGATTTTGTCGAGTGAGGTGTCATTTGAAAGCTAAGAGTGAGACAAATTCAGTGAAACAAACGGCTTGTTCATATCTGTCTTCGTTTAGATGTGAGACGCCATTTAAGATTTTGGGAGATTGATGAAAAAACGACAGAGTTAGAATTTGGGACGTTTTGGGCTGTAGCTTCAAAACGAAGCATCGGATTGGAAAACGGATTTCAGATTTGGAATCAGCGTCAAATTCTCTATCTGTATGGTGAGTTTCAAGTCAATCGGAGAGAAATATTTTTCAACATTTTTCGAAAAAACGACAGAGTTAGAATTTTGGACGTTTTGGGCTGTAGCGCCAAAACGAAGCATCAGATGGGAAAACGGAGGCCAGATTCGGATTCAGCGTGAAATTCTGCATCTGTATGGTGAATTTGAAAGCAATCGGAGAGAAAAAATTTTTCGCTGACGTCCCCCCCCCTCGGGAGAGCTAGCTTCGATCTTGGCTTCCAGTGGACGGATTTTGTCGAGTGAGGTGTCATTTGAAAGCTAAGAGTGAGACAAATTCAGTGAAACAAACGGCTTGTTCATATCTGTCTTCGTTTAGATGTGAGACGCCATTTAAGATTTTGGGAGATTGATGAAAAAACGACAGAGTTAGAATTTGGGACGTTTTGGGCTGTAGCTTCAAAACGAAGCATCGGATTGGAAAACGGATTTCAGATTTGGAATCAGCGTCAAATTCTCTATCTGTATGGTGAGTTTCAAGTCAATCGGAGAGAAATAATTTTTCGCTGACGTGCCCCCCCCCTCGGGAGAGCTAGCTTCGATCTTGACTTCCAGTGGACGGATTTTGTCGAGTGAGGTGTCATTTGAAAGCTAAGAGTGAGACAAATTCAGTGAAACAAACGGCTTGTTCATATCTGTCTTCGTTTAGATGTGAGACGCCATTTAAGATTTTGGGAGATTGGTGAAAAAACGACAGAGTTAGAATTTGGGACGTTTTGGGCTGTAGCTTCAAAACGAAGCATCGGATTGGAAAACGGATTTCAGATTTGGAATCAGCGTCAAATTCTCTATCTGTATGGTGAGTTTCAAGTCAATCGGAGAGAAATAATTTTTCGCTGACGTCCCCCCCCTCGGGAGAGCTAGCTTCGATCTTGGCTTCCAGTGGACGGATTTTGTCGAGTGAGGTGTCATTTGAAAGCTAAGAGTGAGACAAATTCAGTGAAACAAACGGCTTGTTCATATCTGTCTTCGTTTAGATGTGAGACGCCATTTAAGATTTTGGGAGATTGGCGAAAAACGACAGAGTTAGAATTTTGGACGTTTTGGGCTGTAGCTTCAAAACGAAGCATCGGATTGGAAAACGGATTTCAGATTTGGAATCAGCGTGAAATTCTGCATCTGTATGGTGAATTTGAAAGCAATCGGAGAGAAAAAATTTTTCGCTGACGTCCCCCCCCCTCGGGAGCGCTAGCTTCGATCTTGGCTTCCAGTGGACGGATTTTGTCGAGTGAGGTGTCATTTGAAAGCTAAGAGTGAGACAAATTCAGTGAAACAAACGGCTTGTTCATATCTGTCTTCGTTTAGATGTGAGACGCCATTTAAGATTTTGGGAGATTGATGAAAAAACGACAGAGTTAGAATTTGGGACGTTTTGGGCTGTAGCTTCAAAACGAAGCATCGGATTGGAAAACGGATTTCAGATTTGGAATCAGCGTCAAATTCTCTATCTGTATGGTGAGTTTCAAGTCAATCGGAGAGAAATATTTTTCAACATTTTTCGAAAAAACGACAGAGTTAGAATTTTGGACGTTTTGGGCTGTAGCGCCAAAACGAAGCATCAGATGGGAAAACGGAGGCCAGATTCGGATTCAGCGTGAAATTCTGCATCTGTATGGTGAATTTGAAAGCAATCGGAGAGAAAAAATTTTCGCTGACGTCCCCCCCCTCGGGAGCGCTAGCTTCGATCTTGGCTTCCAGTGGACGGATTTTGTCGAGTGAGGTGTCATTTGAAAGCTAAGAGTGAGACAAATTCAGTGAAACAAACGGCTTGTTCATATCTGTCTTCGTTTAGATGTGAGACGCCATTTAAGATTTTGGGAGATTGGTGAAAAAACGACAGAGTTAGAATTTGGGACGTTTTGGGCTGTAGCTTCAAAACGAAGCATCGGATTGGAAAACGGATTTCAGATTTGGAATCAGCGTCAAATTCTCTATCTGTATGGTGAGTTTCAAGTCAATCGGAGAGAAATAATTTTTCGCTGACGTCCACCCCCCTCGGGAGAGCTAGCTTCGATCTTGACTTCCAGTGGACGGATTTTGTCGAGTGAGGTGTCATTTGAAAGCTAAGAGTGAGACAAATTCAGTGAAACAAACGGCTTGTTCATATCTGTCTTCGTTTAGATGTGAGACGCCATTTAAGATTTTGGGAGATTGATGAAAAAACGACAGAGTTAGAATTTTGGACGTTTTGGGCTGTAGCTTCAAAACGAAGCATCGGATTGGAAAACGGATTTCAGATTTGGAATCAGCGTCAAATTCTCTATCTGTATGGTGAGTTTCAAGTCAATCGGAGAGAAAAAATTTTTCGCTGACGTGCCCCCCCTCGGGAGAGCTAGCTTCGATCTTGGCTTCCAGTGGACGGATTTTGTCGAGTGAGGTGTCATTTGAAAGCTAAGAGTGAGACAAATTCAGTGAAACAAACGGCTTGTTCATATCTGTCTTCGTTTAGATGTGAGACGCCATTTAAGATTTTGGGAGATTGATGAAAAAACGACAGAGTTAGAATTTGGGACGTTTTGGGCTGTAGCTTCAAAACGAAGCATCGGATTGGAAAACGGATTTCAGATTTGGAATCAGCGTCAAATTCTCTATCTGTATGGTGAGTTTCAAGTCAATCGGAGAGAAATATTTTTCAACATTTTTCGAAAAAACGACAGAGTTAGAATTTTGGACGTTTTGGGCTGTAGCGCCAAAACGAAGCATCAGATGGGAAAACGGAGGCCAGATTCGGATTCAGCGTGAAATTCTGCATCGGTATGGTGAATTTGAAAGCAATCGGAGAGAAAAAATTTTTCGCTGACGTCCCCCCCCCTCGGGAGAGCTAGCTTCGATCTTGGCTTCCAGTGGACGGATTTTGTCGAGTGAGGTGTCATTTGAAAGCTAAGAGTGAGACAAATTCAGTGAAACAAACGGCTTGTTCATATCTGTCTTCGTTTAGATGTGAGACGCCATTTAAGATTTTGGGAGATTGGCGAAAAACGACAGAGTTAGAATTTGGGACGTTTTGGGCTGTAGCTTCAAAACGAAGCATCGGATTGGAAAACGGATTTCAGATTTGGAATCAGCGTCAAATTCTCTATCTGTATGGTGAGTTTCAAGTCAATCGGAGAGAAAAAATTTTTCGCTGACGTGCCCCCCCCTCGGGAGAGCTAGCTTCGATCTTGGCTTCCAGTGGACGGATTTTGTCGAGTGAGGTGTCATTTGAAAGCTAAGAGTGAGACAAATTCAGTGAAACAAACGGCTTGTTCATATCTGTCTTCGTTTAGATGTGAGACGCCATTTAAGATTTTGGGAGATTGGTGAAAAAACGACAGAGTTAGAATTTGGGACGTTTTGGGCTGTAGCTTCAAAACGAAGCATCGGATTGGAAAACGGATTTCAGATTTGGAATCAGCGTCAAATTCTCTATCTGTATGGTGAATTTGAAAGCAATCGGAGAGAAAAAAATTTTCGCTGACGTCCCCCCCCCTCGGGAGAGCTAGCTTCGATCTTGGCTTCCAGTGGACGGATTTTGTCGAGTGAGGTGTCATTTGAAAGCTAAGAGTGAGACAAATTCAGTGAAACAAACGGCTTGTTCATATCTGTCTTCGTTTAGATGTGAGACGCCATTTAAGATTTTGGGAGATTGGTGAAAAAACGACAGAGTTAGAATTTGGGACGTTTTGGGCTGTAGCTTCAAAACGAAGCATCGGATTGGAAAACGGATTTCAGATTTGGAATCAGCGTCAAATTCTCTATCTGTATGGTGAGTTTCAAGTCAATCGGAGAGAAATAATTTTTCGCTGACGTGCCCCCCCTCGGGAGAGCTAGCTTCGATCTTGGCTTCCAGTGGACGGATTTTGTCGAGTGAGGTGTCATTTGAAAGCTAAGAGTGAGACAAATTCAGTGAAACAAACGGCTTGTTCATATCTGTCTTCGTTTAGATGTGAGACGCCATTTAAGATTTTGGGAGATTGGCGAAAAAACGACAGAGTTAGAATTTGGGACGTTTTGGGCTGTAGCTTCAAAACGAAGCATCGGATTGGAAAACGGATTTCAGATTTGGAATCAGCGTCAAATTCTCTATCTGTATGGTGAGTTTCAAGTCAATCGGAGAGAAAAAATTTTTCGCTGACGTCCCCCCCCTCGGGAGAGCTAGCTTCGATCTTGGCTTCCAGTGGACGGATTTTGTCGAGTGAGGTGTCATTTGAAAGCTAAGAGTGAGACAAATTCAGTGAAACAAACGGCTTGTTCATATCTGTCTTCGTTTAGATGTGAGACGCCATTTAAGATTTTGGGAGATTGGCGAAAAACGACAGAGTTAGAATTTGGGACGTTTTGGGCTGTAGCTTCAAAACGAAGCATCGGATTGGAAAACGGATTTCAGATTTGGAATCAGCGTGAAATTCTCTATCTGTATGGTGAGTTTGAAGTCAATCGGAGAGAAAAAATTTTTCGCTGACGTCCCCCCCCCCTCGGGAGAGCTAGCTTCGATCTTGGCTTCCAGTGGACGGATTTTGTCGAGTGAGGTGTCATTTGAAAGCTAAGAGTGAGACAAATTCAGTGAAACAAACGGCTTGTTCATATCTGTCTTCGTTTAGATGTGAGACGCCATTTAAGATTTTGGGAGATTGATGAAAAAACGACAGAGTTAGAATTTGGGACGTTTTGGGCTGTAGCTTCAAAACGAAGCATCGGATTGGAAAACGGATTTCAGATTTGGAATCAGCGTCAAATTCTCTATCTGTATGGTGAGTTTCAAGTCAATCGGAGAGAAAAAATTTTTCGCTGACGTCCCCCCCCTCGGGAGAGCTAGCTTCGATCTTGGCTTCCAGTGGACGGATTTTGTCGAGTGAGGTGTCATTTGAAAGCTAAGAGTGAGACAAATTCAGTGAAACAAACGGCTTGTTCATATCTGTCTTCGTTTAGATGTGAGACGCCATTTAAGATTTTGGGAGATTGATGAAAAAACGACAGAGTTAGAATTTGGGACGTTTTGGGCTGTAGCTTCAAAACGAAGCATCGGATTGGAAAACGGATTTCAGATTTGGAATCAGCGTCAAATTCTCTATCTGTATGGTGAGTTTCAAGTCAATCGGAGAGAAATATTTTTCAACATTTTTCGAAAAAACGACAGAGTTAAAATTTGGGACGTTTTGGTCTGTAGCGCCCAAACGAAGCATCAGATGGGAAAACGGAGGCCAGATTCGGATTCAGCGTGAAATTCTGCATCTGTATGGTGAATTTGAACGCAATCGGAGAGACAAAAATTTTCGCTGACCCCCCCTCTGGAGAGCTAGCTTCGATTTTGGCTTCCAGTGGACGGATTTTGTCGAGTGAGGTGTCATTTGAAAGCTAAGAGTGAGACAAATTCAGTGAAACAAACGGCTTGTTCATATCTGTCTTCGTTTAGATGTGAGACGCCATTTAAGATTTTGGGAGATTGGTGAAAAAACGACAGAGTTAGAATTTGGGACGTTTTGGGCTGTAGCTTCAAAACGAAGCATCGGATTGGAAAACGGATTTCAGATTTGGAATCAGCGTCAAATTCTCTATCTGTATGGTGAGTTTCAAGTCAATCGGAGAGAAATAATTTTTCGCTGACGTGCCCCCCCCTCGGGAGAGCTAGCTTCGATCTTGACTTCCAGTGGACGGATTTTGTCGAGTGAGGTGTCATTTGAAAGCTAAGAGTGAGACAAATTCAGTGAAACAAACGGCTTGTTCATATCTGTCTTCGTTTAGATGTGAGACGCCATTTAAGATTTTGGGAGATTGATGAAAAAACGACAGAGTTAGAATTTGGGACGTTTTGGGCTGTAGCTTCAAAACGAAGCATCGGATTGGAAAACGGATTTCAGATTTGGAATCAGCGTCAAATTCTCTATCTGTATGGTGAGTTTCAAGTCAATCGGAGAGAAAAAATTTTCGCTGACGTGCCCCCCCCCTCGGGAGAGCTAGCTTCGATCTTGGCTTACAGTGGACGGATTTTGTCGAGTGAGGTGTCATTTGAAAGCTAAGAGTGAGACAAATTCAGTGAAACAAACGGCTTGTTCATATCTGTCTTCGTTTAGATGTGAGACGCCATTTAAGATTTTGGGAGATTGATGAAAAAACGACAGAGTTAGAATTTGGGACGTTTTGGGCTGTAGCTTCAAAACGAAGCATCGGATTGGAAAACGGATTTCAGATTTGGAATCAGCGTCAAATTCTCTATCTGTATGGTGAGTTTCAAGTCAATCGGAGAGAAATATTTTTCAACATTTTTCGAAAAAACGACAGAGTTAGAATTTTGGACGTTTTGGGCTGTAGCGCCAAAACGAAGCATCAGATGGGAAAACGGAGGCCAGATTCGGATTCAGCGTGAAATTCTGCATCGGTATGGTGAATTTGAAAGCAATCGGAGAGAAAAAATTTTTCGCTGACGTCCCCCCCCCTCGGGAGAGCTAGCTTCGATCTTGGCTTCCAGTGGACGGATTTTGTCGAGTGAGGTGTCATTTGAAAGCTAAGAGTGAGACAAATTCAGTGAAACAAACGGCTTGTTCATATCTGTCTTCGTTTAGATGTGAGACGCCATTTAAGATTTTGGGAGATTGGCGAAAAACGACAGAGTTAGAATTTGGGACGTTTTGGGCTGTAGCTTCAAAACGAAGCATCGGATTGGAAAACGGATTTCAGATTTGGAATCAGCGTCAAATTCTCTATCTGTATGGTGAGTTTCAAGTCAATCGGAGAGAAATAATTTTTCGCTGACGTGCCCCCCCCCTCGGGAGAGCTAGCTTCGATCTTGACTTCCAGTGGACGGATTTTGTCGAGTGAGGTGTCATTTGAAAGCTAAGAGTGAGACAAATTCAGTGAAACAAACGGCTTGTTCATATCTGTCTTCGTTTAGATGTGAGACGCCATTTAAGATTTTGGGAGATTGATGAAAAAACGACAGAGTTAGAATTTGGGACGTTTTGGGCTGTAGCTTCAAAACGAAGCATCGGATTGGAAAACGGATTTCAGATTTGGAATCAGCGTCAAATTCTCTATCTGTATGGTGAGTTTCAAGTCAATCGGAGAGAAAAAATTTTTCGCTGACGTCCCCCCCCTCGGGAGAGCTAGCTTCGATCTTGGCTTCCAGTGGACGGATTTTGTCGAGTGAGGTGTCATTTGAAAGCTAAGAGTGAGACAAATTCAGTGAAACAAACGGCTTGTTCATATCTGTCTTCGTTTAGATGTGAGACGCCATTTAAGATTTTGGGAGATTGATGAAAAAACGACAGAGTTAGAATTTGGGACGTTTTGGGCTGTAGCTTCAAAACGAAGCATCGGATTGGAAAACGGATTTCAGATTTGGAATCAGCGTGAAATTCTGCATCTGTATGGTGAGTTTGAAGGCAATCGGAGAGAAAAAATTTTCGCTGACGTCCCCCCCCTCGGGAGAGCTAGCTTCGATCTTGGCTTCCAGTGGACGGATTTTGTCGAGTGAGGTGTCATTTGAAAGCTAAGAGTGAGACAAATTCAGTGAAACAAACGGCTTGTTCATATCTGTCTTCGTTTAGATGTGAGACGCCATTTAAGATTTTGGGAGATTGGCGAAAAACGACAGAGTTAGAATTTGGGACGTTTTGGGCTGTAGCTTCAAAACGAAGCATCGGATTGGAAAACGGATTTCAGATTTGGAATCAGCGTCAAATTCTCTATCTGTATGGTGAGTTTCAAGTCAATCGGACAGAGAGCTAGCTTCGATCTTGGCTTCCAGTGGACGGATTTGTCGAGTGAGGTGTCATTTGAAAGCTAAGAGTGAGACAAATTCAGTGAAAGAATCGGCTTGTTCCTATCTGTCTTCGTTTAGATGTGAGACGCCATTTAAGATTTTGGGATTGGCGAAAAACGACAGAGTTAGAATTTGGGACGTTTTGGGCTGTAGCTTCAAAACGAAGCATCGGATGGGAAAACGGATTTCAGATTTGGAATCAGCGTCAAATTCTCTATCTGTATGGTGAGTTTGAAGTCAATCGGAGAAAAAAAGTTTCGCTGACGTCCCCCCCCTCGGGAGAGCTAGCTTCGATCTTGGCTTCCAGTGGACGGATTTTGTCGAGTGAGGTGTCATTTGAAAGCTAAGAGTGAGACAAATTCAGTGAAACAAACGGCTTGTTCATATCTGTCTTCGTTTAGATGTGAGACGCCATTTAAGATTTTGGGAGATTGACGAAAAACGACAGAGTTAGAATTTGGGACGTTTTGGGCTGTAGCTTCAAAACGAAGCATCGGATTGGAAAACGGATTTCAGATTTGGAATCAGCGTCAAATTCTCTATCTGTATGGTGAGTTTCAAGTCAATCGGAGAGAAAAAATTTTTCGCTGACGTCCCCCCCCTCGGGAGAGCTAGCTTCGATCTTGGCTTCCAGTGGACGGATTTTGTCGAGTGAGGTGTCATTTGAAAGCTAAGAGTGAGACAAATTCAGTGAAACAAACGGCTTGTTCATATCTGTCTTCGTTTAGATGTGAGACGCCATTTAAGATTTTGGGAGATTGGCGAAAAACGACAGAGTTAGAATTTGGGACGTTTTGGGCTGTAGCTTCAAAACGAAGCATCGGATTGGAAAACGGATTTCAGATTTGGAATCAGCGTCAAATTCTCTATCTGTATGGTGAGTTTCAAGTCAATCGGAGAGAAAAAATTTTTCGCTGACGTCCCCCCCCCTCGGGAGAGCTAGCTTCGATCTTGGCTTCCAGTGGACGGATTTTGTCGAGTGAGGTGTCATTTGAAAGCTAAGAGTGAGACAAATTCAGTGAAACAAACGGCTTGTTCATATCTGTCTTCGTTTAGATGTGAGACGCCATTTAAGATTTTGGGAGATTGATGAAAAAACGACAGAGTTAGAATTTGGGACGTTTTGGGCTGTAGCTTCAAAACGAAGCATCGGATTGGAAAACGGATTTCAGATTTGGAATCAGCGTCAAATTCTCTATCTGTATGGTGAGTTTCAAGTCAATCGGAGAGAAAAAATTTTTCGCTGACGTCCCCCCCTCTGGAGAGCTAGCTTCGATCTTGGCTTCCAGTGGACGGATTTTGTCGAGTGAGGTGTCATTTGAAAGCTAAGAGTGAGACAAATTCAGTGAAACAAACGGCTTGTTCATATCTGTCTTCGTTTAGATGTGAGACGCCATTTAAGATTTTGGGAGATTGATGAAAAAACGACAGAGTTAGAATTTGGGACGTTTTGGGCTGTAGCTTCAAAACGAAGCATCGGATTGGAAAACGGATTTCAGATTTGGAATCAGCGTCAAATTCTCTATCTGTATGGTGAGTTTCAAGTCAATCGGAGAGAAATAATTTTTCGCTGACGTGCCCCCCCCTCGGGAGAGCTAGCTTCGATCTTGACTTCCAGTGGACGGATTTTGTCGAGTGAGGTGTCATTTGAAAGCTAAGAGTGAGACAAATTCAGTGAAACAAACGGCTTGTTCATATCTGTCTTCGTTTAGATGTGAGACGCCATTTAAGATTTTGGGACATTGGCGAAAAAACGACAGAGTTAGAATTTGGGACGTTTTGGGCTGTAGCTTCAAAACGAAGCATCGGATTGGAAAACGGATTTCAGATTTGGAATCAGCGTGAAATTCTCTATCTGTATGGTGAGTTTGAAGTCAATCGGAGAGAAAAATTTTCGCTGACGTCCCCCCCCTCGGGAGAGCTAGCTTCGATCTTGGCTTCCAGTGGACGGATTTTGTCGAGTGAGGTGTCATTTGAAAGCTAAGAGTGAGACAAATTCAGTGAAACAAACGGCTTGTTCATATCTGTCTTCGTTTAGATGTGAGACGCCATTTAAGATTTTGGGAGATTGGCGAAAAACGACAGAGTTAGAATTTGGGACGTTTTGGGCTGTAGCTTCAAAACGAAGCATCGGATGGGAAAACGGATTTCAGATTTGGAATCAGCGTGAAATTCTGCATCTGTATGGTGAATTTGAAAGCAATCGGAGAGAAAAAATTTTCGCTGACGTCCCCCCCCTCGGGAGAGCTAGCTTCGATCTTGGCTTCCAGTGGACGGATTTTGTCGAGTGAGGTGTCATTTGAAAGCTAAGAGTGAGACAAATTCAGTGAAACAAACGGCTTGTTCATATCTGTCTTCGTTTAGATGTGAGACGCCATTTAAGATTTTGGGAGATTGGCGAAAAACGACAGAGTTAGAATTTTGGACGTTTTGGGCTGTAGCGCCAAAACGAGGCATCGGATGGGAAAACGGAGGCCAGATTCGGATTCAGCGTGAAATTCTGCATCTGTATGGTGAATTTGAAAGATATCGGAGAGGAAAAATTTTCGCTGACGTGCCCCCCCTCGGGAGAGCTAGCTTCGATCTTGGCTTCCAGTGGACGGATTTTGTCGTGCAATAGCTCGTTTGAAAGCTAAGAGTGAGACAAATTCACTGAAAGAAACGGCTTGTTCATATCTGTCTTCGTTTAGATGTGAGACGCCATTTAAGATTTTGGGAG
The DNA here is from genome assembly GCA_907163375.1 of Prostheceraeus crozeri. NCBI lineage: Eukaryota > Metazoa > Platyhelminthes > Polycladida > Euryleptidae > Prostheceraeus > Prostheceraeus crozeri. The sequence goes on along the minus strand of CAJQUW010015201.1, from coordinate 115,223 downwards.
ATTGATGAAAAAACGACAGAGTTAGAATTTGGGACGTTTTGGGCTGTAGCTTCAAAACGAAGCATCGGATTGGAAAACGGATTTCAGATTTGGAATCAGCGTCAAATTCTCTATCTGTATGGTGAGTTTCAAGTCAATCGGAGAGAAAAAATTTTTCGCTGACGTGCCCCCCCTCGGGAGAGCTAGCTTCGATCTTGGCTTCCAGTGGACGGATTTTGTCGAGTGAGGTGTCATTTGAAAGCTAAGAGTGAGACAAATTCAGTGAAACAAACGGCTTGTTCATATCTGTCTTCGTTTAGATGTGAGACGCCATTTAAGATTTTGGGAGATTGGCGAAAAACGACAGAGTTAGAATTTGGGACGTTTTGGGCTGTAGCTTCAAAACGAAGCATCGGATGGGAAAACGGATTTCAGATTTGGAATCAGCGTCAAATTCTCTATCTGTATGGTGAGTTTCAAGTCAATCGGAGAGAAAAATTTTTCGCTGACGTCCCCCCCCTCGGGAGAGCTAGCTTCGATCTTGGCTTCCAGTGGACGGATTTTGTCGAGTGAGGTGTCATTTGAAAGCTAAGAGTGAGACAAATTCAGTGAAACAAACGGCTTGTTCATATCTGTCTTCGTTTAGATGTGAGACGCCATTTAAGATTTTGGGAGATTGATGAAAAAACGACAGAGTTAGAATTTGGGACGTTTTGGGCTGTAGCTTCAAAACGAAGCATCGGATTGGAAAACGGATTTCAGATTTGGAATCAGCGTCAAATTCTCTATCTGTATGGTGAGTTTCAAGTCAATCGGAGAGAAATAATTTTTCGCTGACGTGCCCCCCCTCGGGAGAGCTAGCTTCGATCTTGACTTCCAGTGGACGGATTTTGTCGAGTGAGGTGTCATTTGAAAGCTAAGAGTGAGACAAATTCAGTGAAACAAACGGCTTGTTCATATCTGTCTTCGTTTAGATGTGAGACGCCATTTAAGATTTTGGGAGATTGATGAAAAAACGACAGAGTTAGAATTTGGGACGTTTTGGGCTGTAGCTTCAAAACGAAGCATCGGATGGGAAAACGGATTTCAGATTCGGAATCAGCGTGAAATTCTCTATCTGTATGGTGAGTTTGAAGTCAATCGGCGAGAAAAAATTTTTCGCTGACGTGCCCCCCCTCGGGAGAGCTAGCTTCGATCTTGGCTTCCAGTGGACGGATTTTGTCGAGTGAGGTGTCATTTGAAAGCTAAGAGTGAGACAAATTCAGTGAAACAAACGGCTTGTTCATATCTGTCTTCGTTTAGATGTGAGACGCCATTTAAGATTTTGGGAGATTGATGAAAAACGACAGAGTTAGAATTTGGGACGTTTTGGGCTGTAGCTTCAAAACGAAGCATCGGATTGGAAAACGGATTTCAGATTTGGAATCAGCGTCAAATTCTCTATCTGTATGGTGAGTTTCAAGTCAATCGGAGAGAAAAAATTTTTCGCTGACGTCCCCCCCCCCTCGGGAGAGCTAGCTTCGATCTTGGCTTCCAGTGGACGGATTTTGTCGAGTGAGGTGTCATTTGAAAGCTAAGAGTGAGACAAATTCAGTGAAACAAACGGCTTGTTCATATCTGTCTTCGTTTAGATGTGAGACGCCATTTAAGATTTTGGGAGATTGGTGAAAAAACGACAGAGTTAGAATTTGGGACGTTTTGGGCTGTAGCTTCAAAACGAAGCATCGGATTGGAAAACGGATTTCAGATTTGGAATCAGCGTCAAATTCTCTATCTGTATGGTGAGTTTCAAGTCAATCGGAGAGAAATAATTTTTCGCTGACGTGCCCCCCCTCGGGAGAGCTAGCTTCGATCTTGGCTTCCAGTGGACGGATTTTGTCGAGTGAGGTGTCATTTGAAAGCTAAGAGTGAGACAAATTCAGTGAAACAAACGGCTTGTTCATATCTGTCTTCGTTTAGATGTGAGACGCCATTTAAGATTTTGGGAGATTGATGAAAAAACGACAGAGTTAGAATTTGGGACGTTTTGGGCTGTAGCTTCAAAACGAAGCATCGGATTGGAAAACGGATTTCAGATTTGGAATCAGCGTCAAATTCTCTATCTGTATGGTGAGTTTCAAGTCAATCGGAGAGAAATATTTTTCAACATTTTTCGAAAAATCGACAGAGTTAGAATTTTGGACGTTTTGGGCTGTAGCGCCAAAACGAAGCATCAGATGGGAAAACGGAGGCCAGATTCGGATTCAGCGTGAAATTCTGCATCTGTATGGTGAATTTGAAAGCAATCGGAGAGAAAAAATTTTCGCTGACGTCCCCCCCCTCGGGAGCGCTAGCTTCGATCTTGGCTTCCAGTGGACGGATTTTGTCGAGTGAGGTGTCATTTGAAAGCTAAGAGTGAGACAAATTCAGTGAAACAAACGGCTTGTTCATATCTGTCTTCGTTTAGATGTGAGACGCCATTTAAGATTTTGGGAGATTGGTGAAAAAACGACAGAGTTAGAATTTGGGACGTTTTGGGCTGTAGCTTCAAAACGAAGCATCGGATTGGAAAACGGATTTCAGATTTGGAATCAGCGTCAAATTCTCTATCTGTATGGTGAGTTTCAAGTCAATCGGAGAGAAATAATTTTTCGCTGACGTGCCCCCCCCTCGGGAGAGCTAGCTTCGATCTTGACTTCCAGTGGACGGATTTTGTCGAGTGAGGTGTCATTTGAAAGCTAAGAGTGAGACAAATTCAGTGAAACAAACGGCTTGTTCATATCTGTCTTCGTTTAGATGTGAGACGCCATTTAAGATTTTGGGAGATTGATGAAAAAACGACAGAGTTAGAATTTGGGACGTTTTGGGCTGTAGCTTCAAAACGAAGCATCGGATTGGAAAACGGATTTCAGATTTGGAATCAGCGTCAAATTCTCTATCTGTATGGTGAGTTTCAAGTCAATCGGAGAGAAATATTTTTCAACATTTTTCGAAAAAACGACAGAGTTAGAATTTTGGACGTTTTGGGCTGTAGCGCCAAAACGAAGCATCAGATGGGAAAACGGAGGCCAGATTCGGATTCAGCGTGAAATTCTGCATCTGTATGGTGAATTTGAAAGCAATCGGAGAGAAAAAATTTTCGCTGACGTCCCCCCCCCTCGGGAGCGCTAGCTTCGATCTTGGCTTCCAGTGGACGGATTTTGTCGAGTGAGGTGTCATTTGAAAGCTAAGAGTGAGACAAATTCAGTGAAACAAACGGCTTGTTCATATCTGTCTTCGTTTAGATGTGAGACGCCATTTAAGATTTTGGGAGATTGGTGAAAAAACGACAGAGTTAGAATTTGGGACGTTTTGGGCTGTAGCTTCAAAACGAAGCATCGGATTGGAAAACGGATTTCAGATTTGGAATCAGCGTGAAATTCTCTATCTGTATGGTGAGTTTCAAGTCAATCGGAGAGAAAAAATTTTCGCTGACGTGCCCCCCCCTCGGGAGCGCTAGCTTCGATCTTGGCTTCCAGTGGACGGATTTTGTCGAGTGAGGTGTCATTTGAAAGCTAAGAGTGAGACAAATTCAGTGAAACAAACGGCGTGTTCATATCTGTCTTCGTTTAGATGTGAGACGCCATTTAAGATTTTGGGAGATTGATGAAAAAACGACAGAGTTAGAATTTGGGACGTTTTGGGCTGTAGCTTCAAAACGAAGCATCGGATTGGAAAACGGATTTCAGATTTGGAATCAGCGTCAAATTCTCTATCTGTATGGTGAGTTTCAAGTCAATCGGAGAGAAATAATTTTTCGCTGACGTGCCCCCCCTCGGGAGAGCTAGCTTCGATCTTGGCTTCCAGTGGACGGATTTTGTCGAGTGAGGTGTCATTTGAAAGCTAAGAGTGAGACAAATTCAGTGAAACAAACGGCTTGTTCATATCTGTCTTCGTTTAGATGTGAGACGCCATTTAAGATTTTGGGAGATTGATGAAAAAATGACAGAGTTAGAATTTGGGACGTTTTGGGCTGTAGCTTCAAAACGAAGCATCGGATTGGAAAACGGATTTCAGATTTGGAATCAGCGTCAAATTCTCTATCTGTATGGTGAGTTTCAAGTCAATCGGAGAGAAAAAATTTTCAACATTTTTCGAAAAATCGACAGAGTTAGAATTTTGGACGTTTTGGGCTGTAGCGCCAAAACGAAGCATCGGATGGGAAAACGGAGGCCAGATTCGGATTCAGCGTGAAATTCTGCATCGGTATGGTGAATTTGAACGCAATCGGAGAGAAAAAATTTTCGCTGACGTCCCCCCCCCTCGGGAGAGCTCGCTTCGATCTTGGCTTCCAGTGGACGGATTTTGTCGAGTGAGGTGTCATTTGAAAGCTAAGAGTGAGACAAATTCAGTGAAACAAACGGCTTGTTCATATCTGTCTTCGTTTAGATGTGAGACGCCATTTAAGATTTTGGGAGATTGGTGAAAAAACGACAGAGTTAGAATTTGGGACGTTTTGGGCTGTAGCTTCAAAACGAAGCATCGGATTGGAAAACGGATTTCAGATTTGGAATCAGCGTCAAATTCTCTATCTGTATGGTGAGTTTCAAGTCAATCGGAGAGAAAAAATTTTTCGCTGACGTGCCCCCCCTCGGGAGAGCTAGCTTCGATCTTGGCTTCCAGTGGACGGATTTTGTCGAGTGAGGTGTCATTTGAAAGCTAAGAGTGAGACAAATTCAGTGAAACAAACGGCTTGTTCATATCTGTCTTCGTTTAGATGTGAGACGCCATTTAAGATTTTGGGAGATTGATGAAAAAACGACAGAGTTAGAATTTGGGACGTTTTGGGCTGTAGCTTCAAAACGAAGCATCGGATTGGAAAACGGATTTCAGATTTGGAATCAGCGTCAAATTCTCTATCTGTATGGTGAATTTCAAGTCAATCGGAGAGAAATATTTTTCAACATTTTTCGAAAAAACGACAGAGTTAGAATTTTGGACGTTTTGGGCTCTAGCGCCAAAACGAAGCATCAGATGGGAAAACGGAGGCCAGATTCGGATTCAGCGTGAAATTCTGCATCTGTATGGTGAATTTGAAAGCAATCGGAGAGAAAAAATTTTCGCTGACGTCCCCCCCCCTCGGGAGCGCTAGCTTCGATCTTGGCTTCCAGTGGACGGATTTTGTCGAGTGAGGTGTCATTTGAAAGCTAAGAGTGAGACAAATTCAGTGAAACAAACGGCTTGTTCATATCTGTCTTCGTTTAGATGTGAGACGCCATTTAAGATTTTGGGAGATTGGTGAAAAAACGACAGAGTTAGAATTTGGGACGTTTTGGGCTGTAGCTTCAAAACGAAGCATCGGATTGGAAAACGGATTTCAGATTTGGAATCAGCGTCAAATTCTCTATCTGTATGGTGAGTTTCAAGTCAATCGGAGAGAAAAAATTTTTCGCTGACGTGCCCCCCTCTCGGGAGAGCTAGCTTCGATCTTGGCTTCCAGTGGACGGATTTTGTCGAGTGAGGTGTCATTTGAAAGCTAAGAGTGAGACAAATTCAGTGAAACAAACGGCTTGTTCATATCTGTCTTCGTTTAGATGTGAGACGCCATTTAAGATTTTGGGAGATTGATGAAAAAACGACAGAGTTAGAATTTGGGACGTTTTGGGCTGTAGCTTCAAAACGAAGCATCGGATTGGAAAACGGATTTCAGATTTGGAATCAGCGTCAAATTCTCTATCTGTATGGTGAGTTTCAAGTCAATCGGAGAGAAAAATTTTTCAACATTTTTCGAAAAAACGACAGAGTTAGAATTTTGGACGTTTTGGGCTGTAGCGCCAAAACGAAGCATCGGATGGGAAAACGGAGGCCAGATTCGGATTCAGCGTGAAATTCTGCATCTGTATGGTGAATTTGAAAGCAATCGGAGAGAAAAAATTTTCGCTGACGTCCCCCCCCCCTCGGGAGAGCTAGCTTCGATCTTGGCTTCCAGTGGACGGATTTTGTCGTGCAATAGCTCGTTTGAAAGCTAAGAGTGAGACAAATTCAGTGAAACAAACGGCTTGTTCATATCTGTCTTCGTTTAGATGTGAGACGCCATTTAAGATTTTGGGAGATTGATGAAAAAACGACAGAGTTAGAATTTGGGACGTTTTGGGCTGTAGCTTCAAAACGAAGCATCGGATTGGAAAACGGATTTCAGATTTGGAATCAGCGTCAAATTCTCTATCTGTATGGTGAGTTTCAAGTCAATCGGAGAGAAAAATTTTTCAACATTTTTCGAAAAAACGACAGAGTTAGAATTTTGGACGTTTTGGGCTGTAGCGCCAAAACGAAGCATCGGATGGGAAAACGGAGGCCAGATTCGGATTCAGCGTGAAATTCTGCATCTGTATGGTGAATTTGAAAGCAATCGGAGAGAAAAAATTTTCGCTGACGTCCCCCCCCTCGGGAGAGCTAGCTTCGATCTTGGCTTCCAGTGGACGGATTTTGTCGAGTGAGGTGTCATTTGAAAGCTAAGAGTGAGACAAATTCAGTGAAACAAACGGCTTGTTCATATCTGTCTTCGTTTAGATGTGAGACGCCATTTAAGATTTTGGGAGATTGATGAAAAAACGACAGAGTTAGAATTTGGGACGTTTTGGGCTGTAGCTTCAAAACGAAGCATCAGATGGGAAAACGGATTTCAGATTTGGAATCAGCGTCAAATTCTCTATCTGTATGGTGAGTTTCAAGTCAATCGGAGAGAAAAAATTTTTCGCTGACGTGCCCCCCTCTCGGGAGAGCTAGCTTCGATCTTGACTTCCAGTGGACGGATTTTGTCGAGTGAGGTGTCATTTGAAAGCTAAGAGTGAGACAAATTCAGTGAAACAAACGGCTTGTTCATATCTGTCTTCGTTTAGATGTGAGACGCCATTTAAGATTTTGGGAGATTGATGAAAAAACGACAGAGTTAGAATTTGGGACGTTTTGGGCTGTAGCTTCAAAACGAAGCATCGGATTGGAAAACGGATTTCAGATTTGGAATCAGCGTCAAATTCTCTATCTGTATGGTGAGTTTCAAGTCAATCGGAGAGAAATATTTTTCAACATTTTTCGAAAAAACGACAGAGTTAGAATTTTGGACGTTTTGGGCTGTAGCGCCAAAACGAAGCATCAGATGGGAAAACGGAGGCCAGATTCGGATTCAGCGTGAAATTCTGCATCTGTATGGTGAATTTGAAAGCAATCGGAGAGAAAAAATTTTTCGCTGACGTCCCCCCCCTCGGGAGCGCTAGCTTCGATCTTGGCTTCCAGTGGACGGATTTTGTCGAGTGAGGTGTCATTTGAAAGCTAAGAGTGAGACAAATTCAGTGAAACAAACGGCTTGTTCATATCTGTCTTCGTTTAGATGTGAGACGCCATTTAAGATTTTGGGAGATTGATGAAAAAACGACAGAGTTAGAATTTGGGACGTTTTGGGCTGTAGCTTCAAAACGAAGCATCGGATTGGAAAACGGATTTCAGATTTGGAATCAGCGTCAAATTCTCTATCTGTATGGTGAGTTTCAAGTCAATCGGAGAGAAATAATTTTTCGCTGACGTGCCCCCCCTCGGGAGAGCTAGCTTCGATCTTGGCTTCCAGTGGACGGATTTTGTCGAGTGAGGTGTCATTTGAAAGCTAAGAGTGAGACAAATTCAGTGAAACAAACGGCTTGTTCATATCTGTCTTCGTTTAGATGTGAGACGCCATTTAAGATTTTGGGAGATTGATGAAAAAACGACAGAGTTAGAATTTGGGACGTTTTGGGCTGTAGCTTCAAAACGAAGCATCGGATTGGAAAACGGATTTCAGATTTGGAATCAGCGTCAAATTCTCTATCTGTATGGTGAGTTTCAAGTCAATCGGAGAGAAATATTTTTCAACATTTTTCGAAAAATCGACAGAGTTAGAATTTTGGACGTTTTGGGCTGTAGCGCCAAAACGAAGCATCAGATGGGAAAACGGAGGCCAGATTCGGATTCAGCGTGAAATTCTGCATCTGTATGGTGAATTTGAAAGCAATGGGAGAGAAAAAAATTTTCGCTGACGTCCCCCCCCTCGGGAGCGCTAGCTTCGATCTTGGCTTCCAGTGGACGGATTTTGTCGAGTGAGGTGTCATTTGAAAGCTAAGAGTGAGACAAATTCAGTGAAACAAACGGCTTGTTCATATCTGTCTTCGTTTAGATGTGAGACGCCATTTAAGATTTTGGGAGATTGGTGAAAAAACGACAGAGTTAGAATTTGGGACGTTTTGGGCTGTAGCTTCAAAACGAAGCATCGGATTGGAAAACGGATTTCAGATTTGGAATCAGCGTCAAATTCTCTATCTGTATGGTGAGTTTCAAGTCAATCGGAGAGAAAAAATTTTTCGCTGACGTGCCCCCCCCTCGGGAGAGCTAGCTTCGATCTTGGCTTCCAGTGGACGGATTTTGTCGAGTGAGGTGTCATTTGAAAGCTAAGAGTGAGACAAATTCAGTGAAACAAACGGCGTGTTCATATCTGTCTTCGTTTAGATGTGAGACGCCATTTAAGATTTTGGGAGATTGATGAAAAAACGACAGAGTTAGAATTTGGGACGTTTTGGGCTGTAGCTTCAAAACGAAGCATCGGATTGGAAAACGGATTTCAGATTTGGAATCAGCGTCAAATTCTCTATCTGTATGGTGAGTTTCAAGTCAATCGGAGAGAAATATTTTTCAACATTTTTCGAAAAAACGACAGAGTTAGAATTTTGGACGTTTTGGGCTGTAGCGCCAAAACGAAGCATCAGATGGGAAAACGGAGGCCAGATTCGGATTCAGCGTGAAATTCTGCATCTGTATGGTGAATTTGAAAGCAATCGGAGAGAAAAAATTTTCGCTGACGTCCCCCCCCCTCGGGAGAGCTAGCTTCGATCTTGGCTTCCAGTGGACGGATTTTGTCGAGTGAGGTGTCATTTGAAAGCTAAGAGTGAGACAAATTCAGTGAAACAAACGGCTTGTTCATATCTGTCTTCGTTTAGATGTGAGACGCCATTTAAGATTTTGGGAGATTGGTGAAAAAACGACAGAGTTAGAATTTGGGACGTTTTGGGCTGTAGCTTCAAAACGAAGCATCGGATTGGAAAACGGATTTCAGATTTGGAATCAGCGTGAAATTCTGCATCTGTATGGTGAATTTGAAAGCAATCGGAGAGAAAAAATTTTCGCTGACGTCCCCCCCCTCGGGAGAGCTAGCTTCGATCTTGGCTTCCAGTGGACGGATTTTGTCGAGTGAGGTGTCATTTGAAAGCTAAGAGTGAGACAAATTCAGTGAAACAAACGGCTTGTTCATATCTGTCTTCGTTTAGATGTGAGACGCCATTTAAGATTTTGGGAGATTGGTGAAAAAACGACAGAGTTAGAATTTGGGACGTTTTGGGCTGTAGCTTCAAAACGAAGCATCGGATTGGAAAACGGATTTCAGATTTGGAATCAGCGTGAAATTCTCTATCTGTATGGTGAGTTTGAAGTCAATCGGAGAGAAAAATTTTTCGCTGACGTCCCCCCCCCTCGGGAGAGCTAGCTTCGATCTTGGCTTCCAGTGGACGGATTTTGTCGAGTGAGGTGTCATTTGAAAGCTAAGAGTGAGACAAATTCAGTGAAACAAACGGCGTGTTCATATCTGTCTTCGTTTAGATGTGAGACGCCATTTAAGATTTTGGGAGATTGATGAAAAAACGACAGAGTTAGAATTTGGGACGTTTTGGGCTGTAGCTTCAAAACGAAGCATCGGATTGGAAAACGGATTTCAGATTTGGAATCAGCGTCAAATTCTCTATCTGTATGGTGAGTTTCAAGTCAATCGGAGAGAAATATTTTTCAACATTTTTCGAAAAATCGACAGAGTTAGAATTTTGGACGTTTTGGGCTCTAGCGCCAAAACGAAGCATCAGATGGGAAAACGGAGGCCAGATTCGGATTCAGCGTGAAATTCTGCATCTGTATGGTGAATTTGAAAGCAATCGGAGAGAAAAAATTTTCGCTGACGTCCCCCCCCTCGGGAGCGCTAGCTTCGATCTTGGCTTCCAGTGGACGGATTTTGTCGAGTGAGGTGTCATTTGAAAGCTAAGAGTGAGACAAATTCAGTGAAACAAACGGCTTGTTCATATCTGTCTTCGTTTAGATGTGAGACGCCATTTAAGATTTTGGGAGATTGGTGAAAAAACGACAGAGTTAGAATTTGGGACGTTTTGGGCTGTAGCTTCAAAACGAAGCATCGGATTGGAAAACGGATTTCAGATTTGGAATCAGCGTCAAATTCTCTATCTGTATGGTGAGTTTCAAGTCAATCGGAGAGAAAAAATTTTTCGCTGACGTGCCCCCCTCTCGGGAGAGCTAGCTTCGATCTTGACTTCCAGTGGACGGATTTTGTCGAGTGAGGTGTCATTTGAAAGCTAAGAGTGAGACAAATTCAGTGAAAAACACGGCGTGTTCATATCTGTCTTCGTTTAGATGTGAGACGCCATTTAAGATTTTGGGAGATTGATGAAAAAACGACAGAGTTAGAATTTGGGACGTTTTGGGTTGTAGCTTCAAAACGAAGCATCGGATTGGAAAACGGATTTCAGATTTGGAATCAGCGTCAAATTCTCTATCTGTATGGTGAATTTCAAGTCAATCGGAGAGAAATATTTTTCAACATTTTTCGAAAAAACGACAGAGTTAGAATTTTGGACGTTTTGGGCTGTAGCGCCAAAACGAAGCATCAGATGGGAAAACGGAGGCCAGATTCGGATTCAGCGTGAAATTCTGCATCTGTATGGTGAATTTGAAAGCAATCGGAGAGAAAATAATTTTCGCTGACGTCCCCCCCCCCTCGGGAGAGCTAGCTTCGATCTTGGCTTCCAGTGGACGGATTTTGTCGAGTGAGGTGTCATTTGAAAGCTAAGAGTGAGACAAATTCAGTGAAACAAACGGCTTGTTCATATCTGTCTTCGTTTAGATGTGAGACGCCATTTAAGATTTTGGGAGATTGGTGAAAAAACGACAGAGTTAGAATTTGGGACGTTTTGGGCTGTAGCTTCAAAACGAAGCATCGGATTGGAAAACGGATTTCAGATTTGGAATCAGCGTGAAATTCTGCATCTGTATGGTGAATTTGAAAGCAATGGGAGAGAAAAAAATTTTCGCTGACGTCCCCCCCCTCGGGAGCGCTAGCTTCGATCTTGGCTTCCAGTGGACGGATTTTGTCGAGTGAGGTGTCATTTGAAAGCTAAGAGTGAGACAAATTCAGTGAAACAAACGGCTTGTTCATATCTGTCTTCGTTTAGATGTGAGACGCCATTTAAGATTTTGGGAGATTGGTGAAAAAACGACAGAGTTAGAATTTGGGACGTTTTGGGCTGTAGCTTCAAAACGAAGCATCAGATGGGAAAACGGAGGCCAGATTCGGATTCAGCGTGAAATTCTGCATCTGTATGGTGAATTTGAAAGCAATCGGAGAGAAAAAATTTTCGCTGACGTCCCCCCCCCTCGGGAGCGCTAGCTTCGATCTTGGCTTCCAGTGGACGGATTTTGTCGAGTGAGGTGTCATTTGAAAGCTAAGAGTGAGACAAATTCAGTGAAACAAACGGCGTGTTCATATCTGTCTTCGTTTAGATGTGAGACGCCATTTAAGATTTTGGGAGATTGATGAAAAAACGACAGAGTTAGAATTTGGGACGTTTTGGGCTGTAGCTTCAAAACGAAGCATCGGATTGGAAAACGGATTTCAGATTTGGAATCAGCGTCAAATTCTCTATCTGTATGGTGAGTTTCAAGTCAATCGGAGAGAAATATTTTTCAACATTTTTCGAAAAATCGACAGAGTTAGAATTTTGGACGTTTTGGGCTGTAGCGCCAAAACGAAGCATCAGATGGGAAAACGGAGGCCAGATTCGGATTCAGCGTGAAATTCTGCATCTGTATGGTGAATTTGAAAGCAATGGGAGAGAAAAAATTTTCGCTGACGTCCCCCCCCTCGGGAGCGCTAGCTTCGATCTTGGCTTCCAGTGGACGGATTTTGTCGAGTGAGGTGTCATTTGAAAGCTAAGAGTGAGACAAATTCAGTGAAACAAACGGCTTGTTCATATCTGTCTTCGTTTAGATGTGAGACGCCATTTAAGATTTTGGGAGATTGGTGAAAAAACGACAGAGTTAGAATTTGGGACGTTTTGGGCTGTAGCTTCAAAACGAAGCATCGGATTGGAAAACGGATTTCAGATTTGGAATCAGCGTCAAATTCTCTATCTGTATGGTGAGTTTCAAGTCAATCGGAGAGAAAAAATTTTTCGCTGACGTGCCCCCCCTCGGGAGAGCTAGCTTCGATCTTGACTTCCAGTGGACGGATTTTGTCGAGTGAGGTGTCATTTGAAAGCTAAGAGTGAGACAAATTCAGTGAAACAAACGGCGTGTTCATATCTGTCTTCGTTTAGATGTGAGACGCCATTTAAGATTTTGGGAGATTGATGAAAAAACGACAGAGTTAGAATTTGGGACGTTTTGGGCTGTAGCTTCAAAACGAAGCATCGGATTGGAAAACGGATTTCAGATTTGGAATCAGCGTCAAATTCTCTATCTGTATGGTGAGTTTCAAGTCAATCGGAGAGAAATATTTTTCAACATTTTTCGAAAAAACGACAGAGTTAGAATTTTGGACGTTTTGGGCTGTAGCGCCAAAACAAAGCATCAGATGGGAAAACGGAGGCCAGATTCGGATTCAGCGTGAAATTCTGCATCTGTATGGTGAATTTGAAAGCAATCGGAGAGAAAAAATTTTCGCTGACGTCCCCCCCCCTCGGGAGCGCTAGCTTCGATCTTGGCTTCCAGTGGACGGATTTTGTCGAGTGAGGTGTCATTTGAAAGCTAAGAGTGAGACAAATTCAGTGAAACAAACGGCTTGTTCATATCTGTCTTCGTTTAGATGTGAGACGCCATTTAAGATTTTGGGAGATTGGTGAAAAAACGACAGAGTTAGAATTTGGGACGTTTTGGGCTGTAGCTTCAAAACGAAGCATCAGATGGGAAAACGGAGGCCAGATTCGGATTCAGCGTGAAATTCTGCATCTGTATGGTGAATTTGAAAGCAATGGGAGAGAAAAAAATTTTCGCTGACGTCCCCCCCCCTCGGGAGCGCTAGCTTCGATCTTGGCTTCCAGTGGACGGATTTTGTCGAGTGAGGTGTCATTTGAAAGCTAAGAGTGAGACAAATTCAGTGAAACAAACGGCTTGTTCATATCTGTCTTCGTTTAGATGTGAGACGCCATTTAAGATTTTGGGAGATTGATGAAAAAACGACAGAGTTAGAATTTGGGACGTTTTGGGCTGTAGCTTCAAAACGAAGCATCGGATTGGAAAACGGATTTCAGATTTGGAATCAGCGTCAAATTCTCTATCTGTATGGTGAGTTTCAAGTCAATCGGAGAGAAAAAATTTTTCGCTGACGTGCCCCCCCTCGGGAGAGCTAGCTTCGATCTTGGCTTCCAGTGGACGGATTTTGTCGAGTGAGGTGTCATTTGAAAGCTAAGAGTGAGACAAATTCAGTGAAACAAACGGCGTGTTCATATCTGTCTTCGTTTAGATGTGAGACGCCATTTAAGATTTTGGGAGATTGATGAAAAAACGACAGAGTTAGAATTTGGGACGTTTTGGGTTGTAGCTTCAAAACGAAGCATCGGATTGGAAAACGGATTTCAGATTTGGAATCAGCGTCAAATTCTCTATCTGTATGGTGAATTTCAAGTCAATCGGAGAGAAATATTTTTCAACATTTTTCGAAAAAACGACAGAGTTAGAATTTTGGACGTTTTGGGCTGTAGCGCCAAAACGAAGCATCAGATGGGAAAACGGAGGCCAGATTCGGATTCAGCGTGAAATTCTGCATCTGTATGGTGAATTTGAAAGCAATCGGAGAGAAAAAATTTTTCGCTGACGTCCCCCCCCCTCGGGAGAGCTAGCTTCGATCTTGGCTTCCAGTGGACGGATTTTGTCGAGTGAGGTGTCATTTGAAAGCTAAGAGTGAGACAAATTCAGTGAAACAAACGGCTTGTTCATATCTGTCTTCGTTTAGATGTGAGACGCCATTTAAGATTTTGGGAGATTGGTGAAAAAACGACAGAGTTAGAATTTGGGACGTTTTGGGCTGTAGCTTCAAAACGAAGCATCGGATTGGAAAACGGATTTCAGATTTGGAATCAGCGTCAAATTCTCTATCTGTATGGTGAGTTTCAAGTCAATCGGAGAGAAATAATTTTTCGCTGACGTGGCCCCCCCTCGGGAGAGCTAGCTTCGATCTGGGCTTACAGTGGACGGATTTTGTCGAGTGAGGTGTCATTTGAAAGCTAAGAGTGAGACAAATTCAGTGAAACAAACGGCTTGTTCATATCTGTCTTCGTTTAGATGTGAGACGCCATTTAAGATTTTGGGAGATTGATGAAAAAACGACAGAGTTAGAATTTGGGACGTTTTGGGTTGTAGCTTCAAAACGAAGCATCGGATTGGAAAACGGATTTCAGATTTGGAATCAGCGTCAAATTCTCTATCTGTATGGTGAATTTCAAGTCAATCGGAGAGAAATATTTTTCAACATTTTTCGAAAAAACGACAGAGTTAGAATTTTGGACGTTTTGGGCTGTAGCGCCAAAACGAAGCATCAGATGGGAAAACGGAGGCCAGATTCGGATTCAGCGTGAAATTCTGCATCTGTATGGTGAATTTGAAAGCAATCGGAGAGAAAAAATTTTCGCTGACGTCCCCCCCCCTCGGGAGCGCTAGCTTCGATCTTGGCTTCCAGTGGACGGATTTTGTCGAGTGAGGTGTCATTTGAAAGCTAAGAGTGAGACAAATTCAGTGAAACAAACGGCTTGTTCATATCTGTCTTCGTTTAGATGTGAGACGCCATTTAAGATTTTGGGAGATTGGTGAAAAAACGACAGAGTTAGAATTTGGGACGTTTTGGGTTGTAGCTTCAAAACGAAGCATCGGATTGGAAAACGGATTTCAGATTTGGAATCAGCGTCAAATTCTCTATCTGTATGGTGAATTTCAAGTCAATCGGAGAGAAATATTTTTCAACTTTTTTCGAAAAAACGACAGAGTTAGAATTTTGGACGTTTTGGGCTGTAGCGCCAAAACGAAGCATCAGATGGGAAAACGGAGGCCAGATTCGGATTCAGCGTGAAATTCTGAGTAGTTTATAGTGTGACATCCGGCGCGACGCTTCGCTTCGCTTTGCTTCGCTTCGCTTGCGCCGGATGTCACACTTTTGCGGGTTTTTTCAAAAAATCAAAATTTCAAAAATTTAGGTAGACTCCAAATTTCACGTGGCCGAAGGCCGAAGGGCGAAAATTTAAGCGTTTTTAAAAATACCCAATTTTCAAATTTTTCAAAATCTCAAATTTGAGAATTACAATCGGGCGAAGCCCTAGAACCTTCGGTTCGATTTTCACCCCCAAAATCATGACCGTTCCAGGACACCGAAAAAATCATAAAAGTTGAGAATTTCAAATTTGTAATTGTGACATTTTACTTTGAAAATCATGACCGTTCAAGGACACCGAAAAAATCATAAAAGTTAAGAATCTCAAAATTTGAGATATACAATCGAGCGAAGCCCTAGAACCTTCGGTTCGATTTTCACCCCCAAAATCATGACCGTTCAAGGACACCGAAAATCATAAAAGTTGAGAATTTCAAATTCATGAATTTTATCCATTTTTCAGGTTTTTAAAATATATCATGTGACTTGCGAACCGAAGGTTCAGGGCTTCGCCCGTTAAAAATATTTCTTTAAAAATGGAAGAAACAAAAGTGGATGAAACAAAAGTGGAAGAAACCGCAAGAATATATCCTTCGTTATCATATGAACGTAGTTCTACTTTAATGGACATTGAAAAGATTAACATTGAAAAAATGAACAAAGAAAAACACAAAGATAGAGTACGTTATATGAAAGATAAGGAATCTCAATTATTATTAAGATTAGAGCATTATAAAAAATTAAGAAAGAGATGGTCTAAAGTTAAGAATGTAACACAAGGAATTGGCATATTCTTAACAATAAGTTTAGGTGCTTTAACAATTGTTATATCTTCAGGTGTTTTAGTAATTCCAGTAGTTGCTACAGCTTTAACAGGTACGGGTGTTTTTGCAACTTCACTTGTTACAATGTTAGATAAATCTATAATAACTAAGAAACGAAAATCATTAAAAACTAAGCATTTACATATTAAAGAAGTTTATGACAAATTACACTACTACTTTCAAAGAGTATGTGATGATAATGTTATTACGTTAGATGAGATTGAAAAATTTGATCAAATAGCTAATGAAGCTAATAAAATATCATTTCAATTACAGTCAGAAAAAGTTGGTGATAAAAATAAAAAGGATGATAAAACGTTTACTGATGGTAAAATTTCTAATGAAGAAAATGATAAAATTTTTTTAGAAGAGCTAAAAACTTTAAGCGAAAATTTAAGCAAAACTTTATTGAACAAAACTTTATTAAACAAAACTTAAAAAGAGAAAACTTTAAACGAAAAGATGTCAAACAACAAAGCAATAAAAAAATAATTTGTTCAGTAAAATGTTTTTGCTGTATTCCAATGTTACCACAAAATTCAAATATTATATTTTAAAAATGGATAAAATTAGAGCTGATAATTTTAAAAGAATAAAACAATTAGAAGAGTTAATAAAACAAAGAAATATTATGAAAGAAAATCATCTTCAACATAGAATGATAAAAGCTGGTATTCAATCTGATATGTTTGAAAAAATGCAGCAAACCGAGCAAGTAAAAACTGATTTTGAAAAAACTATGAAACCATTTAAAACTCTTGAAAAAGAACTTACAAATAATGATAAACAAATTGATATAACAGATCCAGAGCACAAAACTATATTAGATGACTATGGATTACTAGAATCAAACATTAATAAGAAATTACCAAAATCTATGCAATTTGAACATTCTATTTCATTTATAGATGGAAAAACAATACCTAGATTTTATCTCGGACAAAAAGAAATATTTCCACAACCTTTTCGAGGTTTAATTTTTTCACCAGATAAATCTCCTTTTAATTTAGATAGAAATTTTGTTAATCTTTTAAGAGGAGCAGATTTAAATAATTATGCTGTAGAAGATCTCATAAAATATAAAGCTATGTTAGACAGAGTTGGTGCAGTAAAATCTCTTAGACGTTATAAACAATTAGAAAATTTATTATCAACGGCACCTAAAGTAGGAAAAGGTTTATCTGAAAAACAGAAAACAGAAACAACTGTATTCTTACCAGATGAACCACAAGAATTACTAAATAGATTAAATATTTTAATATCTGCAATAAAAGAAGGACATAATTCTAGTTTCAATGAAATTCATGCTATATTGAAAAGACTGTTAGAAAAGAAGATTCTAAATGAAGAGGATTATAAAAGTATAACCGGACATCTCTGATGTCCTCCAGGGCTTCGCCCGTAGCTGAAATATGTTGTTGTTTTTAATTTTTTATAAAAAAAAATATTTCATAAAAAAATATTTATTTAATTTTTTTAGTTTAAAAATGTGTTCTACAGATTTAGACAAAATTAATAATCATTTAGAAAATTTGATAGAGATTTTGGGTTCATCAAAATTTAGTACGACGTTAAAAATTATAACAACTACTTCATCACACACTTGTAATTTAGAACCCATTCTACATTTGGAACAAAATAAAAATTATCAAATTGCATTGACTAGTTTCTCTACATTTAACACTATTCAAAACGTTATCAAAGATGTGAATGATCAATTTAGATATTCTACTGATAAAGGCAAAACATGGAAAATACTAACTTTTCTTCCTGGTTCTTACGAAGTTGAATCAATATCAAATGAAATTAAGAGACATTTAGGTATATCATTTAAAGATAAGAAACAATTACATTTTGCAGTTGAACCGGCAGTTAATAAATTTTCTCTTACTTTAGACGAAAATCATCAAGTTGATTTTAATCATGATAGATCATTGTCAAAGCTATTAGGATTTAATAAACAAACCTATAGTCAAGGTTATCATTTAGGTGAGAAGATTCCAAAATTAACTGAAATAAATTCAATTGTTGTACATTGTGACATTATTGAAGGAGGATATATAAATGGTAAATTATCAAATTTAATATTCAGTTTTCCAGCTTTTACTGTACCCATTGGTTATAGATTAAATGTAATTCCACAAACATTAATATATTTCCCTATTACAAGAAAAACTATTAACAACATTGGCATTAGAATCACTGATGAAAAAGGACAAGAAATAAATTTTGGAGGTGAAGAGATTATGATAGATCTTTTGGTTCGAGAGGTATAAACTCCCGTTCGGGGTGTATAAACTCCTACGCGAAGCTAGAGAAGTCTAATTTTCTTCTTCTTCTTTAGAAACAAAAAATAAAAAAAATAAAAATAAATTTTTTTATTAAAAAATGAGTGAACTACCTCCATTTAATAAAAAAAAACTCAAATTTAATCATCATCCAAATTTATCTAATAAAGTTTTGTCAGTTATTTGTGGAAGATCAGGATGTGGAAAAACATATCTATTATTTAAAATTTTAACGACTCCAAATTTTTTGGATTATAACAATCTTATAATTTATACAACAACGGCAGAACAACCCGTCTATCAATTTTTAAAATATGGATTTGAAAATAATCTTAAAAAAACAGCAATTGCTTCATTATTCAAAGAATATGAAAAATCTGAAGATGAAGAAGAAATAAGTTCGTGGTGTGAAGAAGCAGCAAAAAATAATCAGTTAGTAGAATCTAATAAAAATAACCATATAAAGATACAATTAATAGATGATAGTGGTAATATGCAAGATCCTAGTAAACTAGATAAAACAATGAAACATTGTGTAATTTTTGATGATTGTGTTAATGATAGAAATCAGTCAGTTCAGAGAAATTATTTCACAAGAGGTAGACATAATAACTGTAGTGTTTTTTATTTAACACAAAGTATGTATTCATTAGACGGAAGTGTTATTAGAAAGAATGCAAATATATTTATACTATTTGAAATAAATGCAAGAAACTTAAGTGATTTGTTAAGAGATTTATGTGTAAGAAATAAAGATGAATTTAAACAATCGTGTAACAATGCTTGGTCAAAAGATTATGGATTTATCACAATTAATATTGATAAAAAAATTCATGAAAGAGTTATCGAACAATTGTTCTCTGACTGAAAGTCGATCGAAAATATTTTCGAGGAGTGATCGAACGGAGTGACCGAATAATTTTTTCTTATAAATTTTTTGTTAATAAAAATAAAAAAAAAATGTTGAATGATTATAATATAGAGCATGTACCAGTTTTAAAAGATTATCGTCATCCTACAAATCCTGTAAATTCGAAGAAAGAAGTTAGATTTTATTATCATCATAAATACGTTGCGCTCGTTACAGATTATAAAACAAAACATGGTATTAAACCGTGTGTTAAAACAAAAGACTTTCCACTTTGTTTAAGAAGTTTCCGAGTATTTTTGGCGTATAATAATTTATGGTGGTTGGTTAAGAAAGAACATTTAACAACACATGAATTAGAAACATTACATCAATTACATATTCCTGTGTATATGTAAAAACGGAACCGAGGTTCTATGTAAAAATTCATTTTTTCTTTTAAAAAATATGAATCGTGAAATGTCTCTCGGACAAACGTCTAGGATTGATGAATTAATCAAGAAACAAACTGCTGAGTTTGATGCGCAAATTAAACATAGTAAACGTAGTAAACGTATTAAAAAACAGAAACGTACTAGGCGTAGTATTAGACGTAATACTAAAAAACAGAAACGTGGAACAAAAGAAATATTAGAAACTCCTATTAGTGATATCTTTTTTGATGATAGAATTAAGGATGAACTTGGTGATGATTTATGTAATTTATTTAATCCAAATGAAATTAAATATGAAAATGTATCTTTTATTAATGTAGTAAATGATATGCGGAAACTTTTAGCAAATGGTAAAATTATTAATTTACTTGGAAAAGTTGTTAAAGATCAGGAAAATATAATTCAAAATTTTTACGTAACCTTCTATAATAAAAAATCATTTGAAACATGGTTTTCGAATCTGGATGAGAAATCCGATGCTAACGAATGGATTTTTACAGGTAATATTAAATATGAAGATTTTGGAATGAAGTTAGTACAAAGATCGCATAGAGGGGCAGGGATTAATATGAAATATAGAATCAAAGAATATTTCGGTGAATATTGTTATATTCCTTCTGAAGATTTTTGTTTTATTAAATGTTATAATGTTTTACGAGGTTTTAATGAAGAACAAGGAGAAATGATGAAAGAAATGTTTAATAATTTTTTATATAAAGAGAAAGCCACATCTAGAACAGGAGTAATGTCAAACTGCAAATTTTCTCAATTCAATAAATATTTTGGAGAATGTGTTCAATATTATAGTCCTGCCAATCGTCATTTAAATCCTAGAGGAATTGAAACGTTTCATAATTATGTTTATTACAATTATTTTCACGCAGGTTCAACAATTGGTCACTATTGTTTAATTAATAAATCTCATAAATTAAAAGCTATTAGAGAAATTGAAAATAATTTCAAACCCATATATAAAACAGTTACTGATGAAAATCTAACAACGCGTCCATATAAAATCATAACAAAGAAAAAAATTGACTATGGTTCAACATATATTTGGGATCTCGAAACTTTTCCTGATCCTAACTGTTCAACAGCTCATCCTATTCCTTACGCTGTAGGAGCTATTAATTTTAATAAATTTATATGTTGCTTACCGAAACAAAGATTGAAAGAATTAGAAACACGTTTGTTAAGTGATATGATTAAAATTAAACGATCAAAAGATGAAGATGAAATTAAAAAACTTAAAAAACAGATTAATGAGTATAATAATTTAACTGAATTAGAATTTAATAAACTTCAAAATTGTGTGAAAATATTTACGAGAACTGAGGATGATGAATGTTCGATCGGGGGAAACCCAGAGGACGTATGTCCGATCCATCAATTTTTTAAAACTCTTGGAAAATTTAATTATTCGAGAGTAACTTTAATAGCTCACAATTCATCAGGTTTTGATTCCTATTTTCCGATAAAAGCTAATTTTAAATTATCTAAACCGCCTCTTAAAACTTCAAGAGGAATATTGACTGCTTCATTACAAAATCCTTATACAACTGAATGTGTTAGTAGATATATTCAAAAATCTCTTAGATTTAAAAACAATATGAAAAAAGATTCACTTTCAGGTAAATTAGCACTTCAAACTATTATAATGAAATGTAGTTATCAACATGTAAAAACAAGTCTTTCTAAGTGGTGTGAGAATTTTAAAATTCCTACGAATGTGTGTAAATTAAATTATGAAATTGGAGACATAGCACATGAAAATTATAAAGAAAAAGAAAATGAATGGAGACCATATTTAGTTAACGATATTCTTTCTTTAGCTTTTTGTATCTACAAATATAATAATGTTATGCAGGATTTAGTTGGTGAAGATATAACTACTAATTTGACATCCTCTGCTTTAACATTTAACGGTTGGATGAAAAGCGTACAAAATGACAATATAAATATTCATTCACATATAGATTTATGGGCTAGAAATTATATTAGAAAATCTGTTAAAGGTGGAAGAGTTTCAGCAAATATAAGAAAATACATATCGCCATTTTGTAGCATCTTGTTACCAATATTAAAACAGTATTTACCTGGTCGCTGCGCTGGGGGGACTTTGTCCCTTGGTCGCTACACTGGTGGGGCTTTGTCCCCTGGAAATAATTTAATAGATTTAATGAAACAGTATCGAGATTTAGGAGATAAAACTGAAATTTGTAAGAAAATTTCAAATCAACTACTTGAACAAAAAAATGAATTTCTAATGGGTTTTGATGCAACATCTTTATATCCATCAGCTATGTATGATGAAAATTCAGAATACCCTAAAGCTGAATCAGCTAGAAAATTTCGTCAAGAAGAAGAGCGGGAAATAGTATATAAATTTAATAATCAAACATTTAGACCTAAAACTGGAATATTCTCTGTTGTGTTTCAATATCCGAATGATATGTTTTTCCAACCAGTTCCTATAAAAGATAAAGTTAAAAATCAAAATAATAATTCTCATGTAAAAGTAATCAGGTTTAGAAATGGTATATGTTATGATGTATTAACTTCTGTTGACATACAAGAAATTGTTAGATGTGGGGGAAAAATCTTACATATTACTGATGGTATAATTTATGAAAAAAATTATCAAGTTTCACCATTTCGAAATTATATTGAAAAACTTTTTAATTTGAGAAAAAGATATAAAACAGAAGGAAATACTGTAGGTGATGAGTTAATTAAATTATTGATGAATTCGCTATATGGCAAAACTGTGCAAAAAGATATAACCACTAAATATCATTTATGGAATGAGAATACATTGAGAAAAAATTTCACTCAAGAAGTAAAAGATTATGAAAAATTAAATGATGAACAATATTTAGCGAAAGTAGAAATGGAAGATGATGAATTTCTCAAAACTAATATTGTAAAAGATGGGAAGACGTCATTCATGCCATCACACTTAGGTTCTTTCATTCTTTCTCACTCTAGAAGAATCATGAATAACTTTATTTTAGAAATTAATGGTTTCAAAGAAAAATACATTCATTATACAGATACTGATTCAATATATATTTCCAATGAGCTCTTTAATAAATTAGACGCTGCTGGATATGTTGGAGGAGAATTGTGTCAAGGAAAAATGATTATGGAAATGGTGGAATTATTTTTGCAATGTTTATTGCACCTAAAGTAAAATACTGTATTACTGTAGATGAGCAAGGGAGACTTAGTGAAAAGAAAACATTCAAAGGTTATTCACAAAATAAAGTAAAAGTAGAAGATTTTCTAAAATTATATTCGGGGAAAACATTATCGACTACAGTTAATAAACCATGGAAAAGATCTTTAGAAACTGGAATTAGTATTCCTGATAAAAATAATAATACTGAAGAAAAAAAATTTTCTGGTCAAATAAATATTCTTAAACGTCAAGCACCTGATGAAAATGAAATTATGTTACCTTATAACGGAGAAGATATTCAAGCTGAAATATTTCAAACAATCATCTGTGAGAGTAATTTAAGTGATGATGATGACACGTGGGAATAATAATTTTTTTATTACATCTAAAAACTTATTACATCTAAAAACTTATAACATCTAAAAACGTATTACATCTAAAAATTTTATTACATATGAAAATATATTTATCGAATATTTTGGTATTTTCTATTAAGTTTTATCATATTAAGTTTCATCATATAATGTTTTATCAAAAGATAATTTAAATTTTTTTTCACTAACGATTGATTCTTCATCATCATCATAAATTGATTCTTCATCATCATCATAAATTGTTTCTTCATCATCATAAATTACACTTTTTGGTATAGGATGCCCTTCCATGATAGGATACCATTCTCTTATTGGAATATCTAATTCTAAATTACATTTTTTATCTGATAATAATATAATAGAGAAAAATATTGGTCTTTGATCTCTTTTGGAAAATTTAATAACACCACCATAATCTGAATCACTTTTAGTTTTTATTAAAGATGATAAAATTTTAAATTGATTAGATGTAAATCCTAATTTAAATTTTGTAGACCCGACACATAGTTGTCTAACAGTATCTTCAACTATGCCATCATTATTATTTTCAATTGTAAGAAAATGAAATTTAGATAAATTTGTATAATTACTAATATTTTTATAATCTTTTTTACCATTTACACCTTTTTCAGATGTTACAGAATCATCATTATTATCATAAGATTCTTTAAGATCGGGCAAAGCCCTAGAACCTTCGGTTCGTTTATTATGATTATGGTCATTGTTAATAGTATAAGGTGTAGTCCACATATAAATTTTCTCTTGTTGAGCTAAACCATTTATATAAGATTTTAACAAATTAATATTTAAGTTTGAATATAATCCTATATAAGTATCATCATCATATCTTTGGGGCATTTCTAATGTTTCTTGTTTATAAATTGTGTCTCTATAATAAACTTGACATAATAATTCTTCATTATGTTTTTTACTCTCCATGTGAATGTTATATTGATTTTGATCGTCAACAAATAATCTAATTTTTTCTTTCGAAAAAGATTTTAATTTTTTAACTAATTCTTTAATATTGATATAATTAATAATTTTAGTTTCTATCCAATCAGTATTACTAATTGGTAACACTGCTCTAATAAATCCATAAACATTATTATGACCTATTATAACCATATTTTCTTTATTTAATTCCACATAAGCTACATCATTATATTTACTAACAATATCCATAAATTTAATAAATGGATCCCCCGGAAATAAACAATAGTTAGTTTCTATAGAAGGTAAACCTTTAGTCTGTTCTCTAAATATTTCGGCTTGTAATTGAAATAAAATATTAACATCTATACATGGATTATTATTATTATCAAAACAATTATTTTCAAATCCCGTTGATCTCGTCGAATAAGAACAGGATGATGCGGGCGAATATAATTTTTTTAAATTTGGATTTTTCATTTTTTTATTTTTATTAGAAAAAATTTTATTTTTTTATTTTTATTAGAAAAAATTTTATTTTTTTATTTTTATTAGAAAAAATTTTATTTTTTTATTTTTATTAGAAAAAATTTTATTTTTTTATTGTTTTAAAAATGATGTTACCAAATGTTGGTGGAGGTGCATATATCCCGAATAATCGTGAATTAGAAATAGAGATAGAAAATTATATCATGAAAACTGGAGACGTTTTATCTGGTCCATTGCATCTTTCTATTCTTCCGCAACAAAATACAGAGTTAACAAATAAACAATATGTTGATACACAAATCAATGACTTAAAAGAAAAATATATAAACGATGTTTTGGTTCCACTGATGAATGAATTAAAGTTGCTAAAACTTAATGACAAATCATTAAACGAAAAATTATTAAAACTTGATAAAAAGGATAGAGAGCTAGAAGCAGATATAGCAAAACTTTTTAAAAAGATTTCAGAACAATCAAAAATTTTAATATTACTTTCTATAAAGTTAAAATCTGCAGTCATTAAAAATAAACATCAGATAAAAATGTTAAAAGAACAATTAGAAGATGAAATAGAAAAACTTCCTGAAAGAATTAAAAAAAATTTAAAGCAGTTACAAACTACATTCCAAAAAAGTGTTGATGAATTAAGTTCTAAAATTACTCAACAAATGAAAAAGATGAATAGAATAATAAATGAAGTAAACTCACTTAATGAAAAAGTTGATAAAATGAAAAATCTGAAAATCAATTTAGAAAATGAATTAAAGAAAAATTTACAAGAAAACTCTAAAGAAAATAAAGAACAGTTAGATTCTGTTAAAAGACAATTAGATGTTCTTAAAATTAAGTTAAATGCACTTAAAACGGCGTTGAAGATGAATCAGCAGAAAATGCAAGTTAATAGAAAAGAAATTAAAGTACATCACACGCTGCTTGACGCAATAGATAAAGTTCAACAGTCAATTAATAAAGTTATCTCGAAGTTGTTGTCCATTCACAAACGTAAATCTTAACACGTAGATATTTTTTCCAAAAGTCAAATTTAATCCTAAAAAATGCCTATAATTTATAAACACAATCTTAAACATTTTGCTTCAAATCAAAAAATTGCTCATGAACCATCTATGAAATCTGTTTACCATTATGATAATAGAGAAACCGCTCAAAAAGAAGGGGATGGCATCTTTTCTGGTATTGGTAGTATCGTTAACTTAATTAAAAATAATAAAGATTTGATTACATCTGCTGCAAAAGGAGCAGCTGCTATAGGTAGTACAGCTAGTGCAATATCAAATGCTGTTAAATCACAAAACGAATTAAAACAACTAGAAGCTATTCGTAAACTCAAGAATGATTCTGAAGAACTAAAAAAATTAAAAAAACTTTCAGATGAAACAAAAAACAAAATTGCTAACATAGCTGTAGAGGGTGATAGTAAACATAATAAAAAAACAGGCGTAGCCATAGAACCTACGGTTCGTTCAATTGAAGAAATAAGAGGAAATGGCGTGAGTAGCAACCTTCGGTTTAACCAGCAAAGCTGTAGCGGAGCTGGTCTAGCAAAATTCTAAAATATATTTTTTAGCAAAAATTTTTAGCAAAATTATTTTAGTAAAATTTTTTTGGTGAAATGCTAAAATTATATTTTGGTAAAATTTTTTTCTGTCTGTGAGAAAAAACAAAAAGTCAAATTATTTTTTATAAAAATGTCTTCGCTTATCGAAAATAAATTTAGATTAGACGATCCTCCGTTCGTCAGTTACAATCAAAAAAAGAATGACTATATAAGAATTGCTATGAATCCCGGATCTTCCAGTAGAGTAAATACTGGAGGTGATTTAATTTTTGAAGTTGATAATCAGCAGAGTTATTTATATCTACCTGATTCATTTTTACACTGTGAATATTCTTTGTATAGTGATGCCAATTTTACAACACCATTACCAGAAACCGATAATATTGCACTAGAGAATAATTTCTTTCCAAGATTATTTACACAAATGCGTTTAGATGTTGCAACTCAAAATATAGAAACAATAAGTGATTCTCCAGGTGTAATTGATACAATGCTTAGATTTGTAACAATTGGTGAAAATAATAAAAAGTATGAAATCGAAGGTTGGTTTCCTGATACTAATGATGGTATAATTGTTGATGATTTAACTCACGCTGGAACAGATGCCGCAGGAATTGCGAAAGATGTAGAAAATATTGCAAAACATTTAAATAAAACAAATAATGAAGCATATAAAGAAAGACGTGAATTTAACAAGAAAAGTAAACAGACAGTAAATTGGTCATTGTCTCCATTATTCGGATATTTAGATTATGATAAAATATCATATCAATTAAAATTTAAATTAATAATTCATCGTACAGCAAATAATGAATTAATCTTTTTTGGTAAGACTGGAAAAAAAGCATATTTAAAAATTGATAGACTTGAATGGTG
The DNA here is from genome assembly GCA_907163375.1 of Prostheceraeus crozeri. Taxonomy (NCBI): domain Eukaryota; kingdom Metazoa; phylum Platyhelminthes; order Polycladida; family Euryleptidae; genus Prostheceraeus; species Prostheceraeus crozeri. The sequence continues at coordinate 88,169 of CAJQUW010015201.1, read as the reverse complement.
GATTAAGCATATTACTCCTAGTTTAGAGGTTGAAACAGCTATTGCAAAAAGATTAAATACTAACAAACCAATTCCAGTAAATTTTCTAAAGCGTACTGCTAGTTCAGTAACTTTTTCCGAACAAAGATTTAACTGGCATTTTACTAGAACTGCGAATACTCCAAGATATTTATTACTAACTTTTCAAAGAAATAATTCTCCAAGTTTTGATAAGAACAAAAATATTTTTCATATTAATACAATTCGAAGTTTACAAGTTTCATTAAATCAAACCCGATATCCAATTGATCCATTAAGATTCGATGATACCAATAATCAATTTATGGAAGGATATGATTGTTATCGAAATCTTTGTACAGAATTTGTAGTTGAACCACAATTAACTCCTGGAGATTGGAGACATTTATATCCAATTTTCTGTTTCGATTTAAGTGCACAATCTGAACATATTATTAAAAATGGTTGTGATGTAACAATTAATATTGAAAAGAAAGATTCCACAACTTCATTGATGGCTTATGGTTTATTGCTAGAAGATGTAAAATATTCTATTGAAATTCTTAATGGAAAGATGTCTAGGATAGGCTAAAGCCAGAGGAGCTTCGCTCCGATAAATTAATTAAAATTTTTTCATAACTAGAATAGATTAAAAATTCTTAACTTAAAATTTTTCATAACTAGAATAGATTAAAATTTTTTGGTAACTTAAAATTTTTTAGTAACTTGAAATTTTTTAATAACTAGAATAGATTAAAATTTTTTGGTAACTTAAAATTTTTTTATTAAAAATGTCGCAAGCGAAAAGTAATATTAATAATAAAACTGTTGAATTAAAATTACGTAATATTGTTGACAAAAATACCCCTAAAACTATTACGATTAACAAAAAAAAGTATTACATAAGTAAACCAATGATAGAGAATATTCAATTACAAGAAGAAAAGAATGGCGGGATTCTCCCATTAATTCCACTAATAATAGGTGGCATAGCAGCTGCAGGAAGTGTTGCAGGCGGGACAGCTGGTATTGTTCAAGCAGTAAATAAAAATAAATCAGAGAAGGCAGCATTAGAAGAACAAAAACGTCATAACAGAGAGTTAGAGAAAGTTGCTAGGGGTGAAGGAATAGTAGATAATTTTATTAGTAAATTAAAATTAGTTGATGAAGGAAAACGAGTTCTTAAAAATATTCTCCACAATGTTGATGATTTAATTGAAATTAAAGAAACTAAAGATGGTTCTGGAATATATCTAAGTCCTAGTATGATTCGGTAATAACCTCAGGACCTTTTGTCCATAAGGTAAACATTTATTTTATCTTTTAATTTTTTTTTATCTTTTAAAATGAATTCTACAAATTCCGAAAATTTAATTAAATTAAAAATTTCTAATTTAGATTTATTGAATTATCTATTAAACAAAAATAAAACTCAATCTGTCAGCATATTGGAGGTGACGAGAACAAAGTTCCACACCACTTCGGTGGTGATATACAAAAAACATTAGAAAACTTTCCTGGATTTATTTGGAGTAAATATTCGAAAGAAAAACATCTTCCTGGTCATTCATATACCGGTCCAGGAACTCGATTAGATATAAGACTAGATGAGAATAATAATCCGAAACCAGGTGAAGAACCAATAAATAGAGTAGATGCCGCCGCTTACAGGCATGATTTAGCTTATCGAAATCATGATCTAAGTTCTCGACATGCAGCTGATAAGAAGATGATTCAAGAATTAGATAATATTCAAAATCCTACATTTAGAGAAAAAATTGAAAGAATGTTTGTTAAGAAAGCTTTACAAGCTAAAATATTATTCGGTCAGGGTTTAAATGAAACGACAGCAAAGCTGTCTGAGAGCAACGCTCGAACTAATAACTCTGAGAGCAACGCTCGAACCTACGCGTCTGAAATTCATAAAGAATACAGAAGGCCTAAATATTTATTGAAAGTAAAAGTATTTAATAAAGATGATATTTGGAGTGCTGATCTTATTCATATGCCGAATGAAAGGGACTACAAATACGCATTGACCGTTATAGATTTATATACACGATACGCTTGGGTAAAGCCTTTAAAAAATAAAAGTGGTCTATCAGTTAAATATGCGTTTGAAGAAATCTTTAAAGAAAGTAAGAGAAAGCCAAAAAAATTGTTTGTTGATAAAGGATCGGAATTTTATAACCGAAACGTTCAACCATTATTTGAAATTGTTTATTCAACTGAAAATGCAGGGAAGGCCGTAGTGATAGAAAGATTCAATCGGACGTTGAAAAATAAAATTTTCAAAAAATTTACTCAGCAAGGAAATCAGAAATGGTTAAAGATATTACCAGGAATTGTGGAAAAGTACAATAATAAAGTTCATTCTGGTATTGAAGAAACTCCAAAGAATGCTTCTGACGACCCTGATCTAGTACGAAAGAAAATATTCGAGAATAATAATTTGAATGAGAGTAATCCGAATTTGCAGAAACTTAAGCCAAAATTTAAAATTGGAGATAGAGTTAGGATATTTAAATATAAGAATAAATTTGAAAAAGGCTTTGTTGGCTATTGGACTAAAGAAATATTTGAAGTTTGCAAAATAAATCAAAGTTATCCGATTACTTATGAAATTAAAGATTTAGATAATGAGGATATCAGAGGTCGTTTTTATCAAAATGAATTACAGAAAACAGAGCTTTAACCTCTAGGTGGCGCTTTAGCTAGCTTCGCTTGAGTTATAGATTGTTTAACTCTAACATAATATCTAGAAATGGTACTCCTTTTTGTAATTTAAATAAAACATAAAGACATAATTGTCCACAATAAGTTGTTCCCGGTTTTTGAATTTGAAATGTATTATAAATTCCATTGCCAAGTATTTCTCTTACTTCATTCGTAGGTGGAAGCCCGTATGAGTCGAACCAATAGTTCTCAGCCTCCGGGCGGTCAAAATAATAATTATCTCCGTTTTTACTAAAGATACCTGCTGACCAATGTACACCGTTTTGGTCTGAAGTGTGAAGATTCGTTATGAAATTTACAGTTATTGATGGAACTTTGTTCCGGGAACTGAAGGTTCCTGATGGCCTATTTTTTAGGAATTGTAATTCGTTTCTCATTAGAACATGAAAATTCTTTATTCCTAATCGATTAGCAATCTTATTTAAATCGAAATTCGTTGTTGTCTGTGTTCCATATAATTTCAAAAACTCATTTATGTTGCTCATTTTATAATAAAAAAATTTCTTAAGGGACCCCTAGAAGACAGAAGGGAGGGGGTATTGATTTAAAACTGTTCTCTAATGATGACTTTCCTTACTACTTGGGGGTATTGATTTAAAACTGTTTCATAATGATGACTTTCCTTACTACTTGGGGGGTATTGATTTAAAACTGTTCTCTAGTGATGTCTTTCCTTACTACTTAGTCAGAAGGGAGGGGGTATTGATTTAAAACTGTTCCACAATGATGACTTTGCTTGCTACTTATTCGATTTTGAAATGATTTAATTTAATCTAAATTAAAACGTTACATTGTTCCATTTTATTCTTATGAACTCTTGTTAAGAGAATATTGATTGTTTTATCTGTATTAAGACATTAGCAACATCTGTTACCAAATTTCTCAACATGAACAGCTGCTACCAGTTTAAGCTATTCAGTATGAGAGAATTCTTTGTGACCCGCATAACTCATAACTTTTCACTTGAACAGCTGCTGCCATTATTCCACGTATTACTGCGTGCATTCATTCTGCGAGCGTTCTACGAGACTGTGACTGCTTACGAATCATCTGTGACCTTTATCTATTTTGGTCAATTTCATCAGCGACTTTCAACAATTTTATTTTTTATCATAATTAATTCACTACGTTTTAACGAAAATGGCACGTTCAAGCATCGCCTTTGCCGATTTGAAAAGAAAAATTTCAGACACTATTGTGAACGAAGATCAACGGAAGAAGTGTATTGAGATGCTAACAGAATTTCAGGAGAAATATCTTAAACCAAGGGAGGAAGAAGACATCCACGCATCAAAAACATTCAGAGAATTTTTAGTGATAAATCGATTTGAAGACACATTGCAAGATAACGCCATCAATATCAGTTCAAACTATAATTTTGAAGAAGAAATTCAAAGAGACATCTTACCATCAGAGCTAACTAATTATTTAGCACATTTAAGAAGAGAAGAAGACATTTCGGTGAACAATACTGTGAAGTTATCGTTGTTAAAAGGAAGAGCTTTGACTGTAATCCGGGGAAGTGGCCATGTTTGTAAACAATTAGGTTATTCCAGAGGCTATAACATCTTTTTAAGAAAATTTTATAAACTATATTTACGATTTCCGTTTATTAAGAACTCGACGGAATCTATATCATTTTTCAAAAGGAACTTCGCTATTATTGACTCGTATCTTCGCCATGGGAGACAGCGCCCAACCCTTGATCAAATTTTAAACTCAATCAATTGAAACGGTAAGCTACTCCCAATAGATAATAGTACTATGCCCCTTACCTTATTTTACTCATACAGAAACAATTGTATCATGGCATAATACATTTTCTAGTCAACATATTTTATTCGTTGTAAACCATGCTACTTGTCCTCATTGGTTTTATAGTTCTATGTGCCTTAGCTTATTTTACTCATACAGAAACAATTGTATCATGGCATAATACATTTTCTAGTCAACATATTTTATTCGTTGTAAACCATGCTACTTGTCCTCATTGGTTTTATAGTTCTATGAGCCTTAGCTTATTTTACTCATACAGAAACAATTGTATCATGGCATAATACATTTTCTAGTCAACATATTTTATTCGTTGTAAACCATGCTACTTGTACATAGTACTTGTCTGTGATGTGAATAAAATATTTCAAAGATGGAAATGTGTTTTCATTTTGTATCGAGTTAAAGCAGTAGCAACTACTGGAATTGTAAGAACGCCAGATGAAATGACAATTGTTAAAGCATTAGACCATCTCTTTCTTAACTGAAATTCCTTATCTTTCATATAACGTACTCTATCTTTGTGTTTTTCTTTATTCATTTTTTCAATGTTCATTTTTTCAATGTCCATTAAAGTAGAACTACGTTCATATGATAACGAAGGATATATTCTTGAGGTTCCTTCCATTTCTGAAGTTCCTTCCACTTTTGTTTCTTCCATTTTTAAAGAAATATTTTTAACGGGCGAAGCCCTGAACCTTCGGTTCGCAAGTCACATGATATATTTTAAAAACCTGAAAATGGATAAAATTCATGAATTTGAAATTCTCAACTTTTATGATTTTCGGTGTCCTTGAACGGTCATGATTTTGGGGGTGAAAATCGAACCGAAGGTTCTAGGGCTTCGCCCGATTGTAATTCTCAAATTTGAGATTTTGAAAAATTTGAAAATTGGGTATTTTTAAAAACGCTTAAATTTTCGCCCTTCGGCCTTCGGCCACGTGAAATTTGGAGTCTACCTAAATTTTTGAAATTTTGATTTTTTGAAAAAACCCGCAAAAGTGTGACATCCGGCGCAAGCGAAGCGAAGCGTCGCGCCGGATGTCACACTATAAACTACTATTCTGCATCTGTATGGTGAATTTGAAAGCAATCGGAGAGAAAAAATTTTTCACTGACGTCCCCCCCCCTCGGGAGCGCTAGCTTCGATCTTGGCTTCCAGTGGACGGATTTTGTCGAGTGAGGTGTCATTTGAAAGCTAAGAGTGAGACAAATTCAGTGAAACAAACGGCTTGTTCATATCTGTCTTCGTTTAGATGTGAGACGCCATTTAAGATTTTGGGAGATTGGTGAAAAAACGACAGAGTTAGAATTTGGGACGTTTTGGGCTGTAGCTTCAAAACGAAGCATCGGATTGGAAAACGGATTTCAGATTTGGAATCAGCGTCAAATTCTCTATCTGTATGGTGAGTTTCAAGTCAATCGGAGAGAAATAATTTTTCGCTGACGTGCCCCCCCCTCGGGAGCGCTAGCTTCGATCTGGGCTTACAGTGGACGGATTTTGTCGAGTGAGGTGTCATTTGAAAGCTAAGAGTGAGAAAAATTCAGTGAAACAAACGGCTTGTTCATATCTGTCTTCGTTTAGATGTGAGACGCCATTTAAGATTTTGGGAGATTGATGAAAAACGACAGAGTTAGAATTTGGGACGTTTTGGGTTGTAGCTTCAAAACGAAGCATCGGATTGGAAAACGGATTTCAGATTTGGAATCAGCGTCAAATTCTCTATCTGTATGGTGAATTTCAAGTCAATCGGAGAGAAATATTTTTCAACATTTTTCGAAAAAACGACAGAGTTAGAATTTTGGATGTTTTGGGCATGTAGCGCCAAAACGAAGCATCAGATGGGAAAACGGAGGCCAGATTCGGATTCAGCGTGAAATTCTGCATCTGTATGGTGAATTTGAAAGCAATCGGAGAGAAAAAATTTTTCGCTGACGTCCCCCCCCCTCGGGAGCGCTAGCTTCGATCTTGGCTTCCAGTGGACGGATTTTGTCGAGTGAGGTGTCATTTGAAAGCTAAGAGTGAGAAAAATTCAGTGAAACAAACGGCTTGTTCATATCTGTCTTCGTTTAGATGTGAGACGCCATTTAAGATTTTGGGAGATTGGTGAAAAAACGACAGAGTTAGAATTTGGGACGTTTTGGGCTGTAGCTTCAAAACGAAGCATCGGATTGGAAAACGGATTTCAGATTTGGAATCAGCGTCAAATTCTCTATCTGTATGGTGAGTTTCAAGTCAATCGGAGAGAAATAATTTTTCGCTGACGTGCCCCCCCCTCGGGAGCGCTAGCTTCGATCTTGGCTTACAGTGGACGGATTTTGTCGAGTGAGGTGTCATTTGAAAGCTAAGAGTGAGACAAATTCAGTGAAACAAACGGCTTGTTCAAATCTGTCTTCGTTTAGATGTGAGACGCCATTTAAGATTTTGGGAGATTGATGAAAAACGACAGAGTTAGAATTTGGGACGTTTTGGGTTGTAGCTTCAAAACGAAGCATCGGATTGGAAAACGGATTTCAGATTTGGAATCAGCGTCAAATTCTCTATCTGTATGGTGAATTTCAAGTCAATCGGAGAGAAATATTTTTCAACATTTTTCGAAAAAACGACAGAGTTAGAATTTTGGACGTTTTGGGCTGTAGCGCCAAAACGAAGCATCAGATGGGAAAACGGAGGCCAGATTCGGATTCAGCGTGAAATTCTGCATCTGTATGGTGAATTTGAAAGCAATCGGAGAGAAAAAATTTTTCGCTGACGTCCCCCCCCCTCGGGAGCGCTAGCTTCGATCTTGGCTTCCAGTGGACGGATTTTGTCGAGTGAGGTGTCATTTGAAAGCTAAGAGTGAGAAAAATTCAGTGAAACAAACGGCGTGTTCATATCTGTCTTCGTTTAGATGTGAGACGCCATTTAAGATTTTGGGAGATTGGTGAAAAAACGACAGAGTTAGAATTTGGGACGTTTTGGGCTGTAGCTTCAAAACGAAGCATCGGATTGGAAAACGGATTTCAGATTTGGAATCAGCGTCAAATTCTCTATCTGTATGGTGAGTTTCAAGTCAATCGGAGAGAAATAATTTTTCGCTGACGTGCCCCCCCCCTCGGGAGCGCTAGCTTCGATCTTGGCTTACAGTGGACGGATTTTGTCGAGTGAGGTGTCATTTGAAAGCTAAGAGTGAGACAAATTCAGTGAAACAAACGGCGTGTTCATATCTGTCTTCGTTTAGATGTGAGACGCCATTTAAGATTTTGGGAGATTGATGAAAAAATGACAGAGTTAGAATTTTGGACGTTTTGGGCTGTAGCTTCAAAACGAAGCATCGGATTGGAAAACGGATTTCAGATTTGGAATCAGCGTCAAATTCTCTATCTGTATGGTGAGTTTCAAGTCAATCGGAGAGAAATATTTTTCAACATTTTTCGAAAAATCGACAGAGTTAGAATTTTGGACGTTTTGGGCTCTAGCGCCAAAACGAAGCATCAGATGGGAAAACGGAGGCCAGATTCGGATTCAGCGTGAAATTCTGCATCTGTATGGTGAATTTGAAAGCAATCGGAGAGAAAAAATTTTTCGCTGACGTCCCCCCCCTCGGGAGCGCTAGCTTCGATCTTGGCTTCCAGTGGACGGATTTTGTCGAGTGAGGTGTCATTTGAAAGCTAAGAGTGAGAAAAATTCAGTGAAACAAACGGCTTGTTCATATCTGTCTTCGTTTAGATGTGAGACGCCATTTAAGATTTTGGGAGATTGGTGAAAAAACGACAGAGTTAGAATTTGGGACGTTTTGGGCTGTAGCTTCAAAACGAAGCATCGGATTGGAAAACGGATTTCAGATTTGGAATCAGCGTCAAATTCTCTATCTGTATGGTGAGTTTCAAGTCAATCGGAGAGAAATAATTTTTCGCTGACGTGCCCCCCCCTCGGGAGCGCTAGCTTCGATCTTGGCTTCCAGTGGACGGATTTTGTCGAGTGAGGTGTCATTTGAAAGCTAAGAGTGAGACAAATTCAGTGAAACAAACGGCGTGTTCATATCTGTCTTCGTTTAGATGTGAGACGCCATTTAAGATTTTGGGAGATTGATGAAAAAACGACAGAGTTAGAATTTGGGACGTTTTGGGCTGTAGCTTCAAAACGAAGCATCGGATTGGAAAACGGATTTCAGATTTGGAATCAGCGTCAAATTCTCTATCTGTATGGTGAATTTCAAGTCAATCGGAGAGAAATATTTTTCAACATTTTTCGAAAAAACGACAGAGTTAGAATTTTGGACGTTTTGGGCTCTAGCGCCAAAACGAAGCATCAGATGGGAAAACGGAGGCCAGATTCGGATTCAGCGTGAAATTCTGCATCTGTATGGTGAATTTGAAAGCAATCGGAGAGAAAAAATTTTCGCTGACGTCCCCCCCCCTCGGGAGCGCTAGCTTCGATCTTGGCTTCCAGTGGACGGATTTTGTCGAGTGAGGTGTCATTTGAAAGCTAAGAGTGAGACAAATTCAGTGAAACAAACGGCTTGTTCATATCTGTCTTCGTTTAGATGTGAGACGCCATTTAAGATTTTGGGAGATTGGTGAAAAAACGACAGAGTTAGAATTTGGGACGTTTTGGGCTGTAGCTTCAAAACGAAGCATCGGATTGGAAAACGGATTTCAGATTTGGAATCAGCGTCAAATTCTCTATCTGTATGGTGAGTTTCAAGTCAATCGGAGAGAAATATTTTTCAACATTTTTCGAAAAATCGACAGAGTTAGAATTTTGGACGTTTTGGGCTCTAGCGCCAAAACGAAGCATCAGATGGGAAAACGGAGGCCAGATTCGGATTCAGCGTGAAATTCTGCATCTGTATGGTGAATTTGAAAGCAATCGGAGAGAAAAAATTTTTCGCTGACGTCCCCCCCCCCTCGGGAGCGCTAGCTTCGATCTTGGCTTCCAGTGGACGGATTTTGTCGAGTGAGGTGTCATTTGAAAGCTAAGAGTGAGAAAAATTCAGTGAAACAAACGGCTTGTTCATATCTGTCTTCGTTTAGATGTGAGACGCCATTTAAGATTTTGGGAGATTGGTGAAAAAACGACAGAGTTAGAATTTGGGACGTTTTGGGCTGTAGCTTCAAAACGAAGCATCGGATTGGAAAACGGATTTCAGATTTGGAATCAGCGTCAAATTCTCTATCTGTATGGTGAGTTTCAAGTCAATCGGAGAGAAATAATTTTTCGCTGACGTGCCCCCCCCTCGGGAGCGCTAGCTTCGATCTTGGCTTCCAGTGGACGGATTTTGTCGAGTGAGGTGTCATTTGAAAGCTAAGAGTGAGACAAATTCAGTGAAACAAACGGCTTGTTCATATCTGTCTTCGTTTAGATGTGAGACGCCATTTAAGATTTTGGGAGATTGATGAAAAAACGACAGAGTTAGAATTTGGGACGTTTTGGGCTGTAGCTTCAAAACGAAGCATCGGATTGGAAAACGGATTTCAGATTTGGAATCAGCGTCAAATTCTCTATCTGTATGGTGAGTTTCAAGTCAATCGGAGAGAAATATTTTTCAACATTTTTCGAAAAATCGACAGAGTTAGAATTTTGGACGTTTTGGGCTCTAGCGCCAAAACGAAGCATCAGATGGGAAAACGGAGGCCAGATTCGGATTCAGCGTGAAATTCTGCATCTGTATGGTGAATTTGAAAGCAATCGGAGAGAAAAAATTTTTCGCTGACGTCCCCCCCCCCTCGGGAGCGCTAGCTTCGATCTTGGCTTCCAGTGGACGGATTTTGTCGAGTGAGGTGTCATTTGAAAGCTAAGAGTGAGACAAATTCAGTGAAACAAACGGCGTGTTCATATCTGTCTTCGTTTAGATGTGAGACGCCATTTAAGATTTTGGGAGATTGGTGAAAAAACGACAGAGTTAGAATTTGGGACGTTTTGGGCTGTAGCTTCAAAACGAAGCATCGGATTGGAAAACGGATTTCAGATTTGGAATCAGCGTCAAATTCTCTATCTGTATGGTGAGTTTCAAGTCAATCGGAGAGAAATAATTTTTCGCTGACGTGCCCCCCCCTCGGGAGCGCTAGCTTCGATCTTGGCTTCCAGTGGACGGATTTTGTCGAGTGAGGTGTCATTTGAAAGCTAAGAGTGAGACAAATTCAGTGAAACAAACGGCGTGTTCATATCTGTCTTCGTTTAGATGTGAGACGCCATTTAAGATTTTGGGAGATTGATGAAAAAATGACAGAGTTAGAATTTTGGACGTTTTGGGCTGTAGCTTCAAAACGAAGCATCGGATTGGAAAACGGATTTCAGATTTGGAATCAGCGTCAAATTCTCTATCTGTATGGTGAGTTTCAAGTCAATCGGAGAGAAATATTTTTCAACATTTTTCGAAAAATCGACAGAGTTAGAATTTTGGACGTTTTGGGCTCTAGCGCCAAAACGAAGCATCAGATGGGAAAACGGAGGCCAGATTCGGATTCAGCGTGAAATTCTGCATCTGTATGGTGAATTTGAAAGCAATGGGAGAGAAAAAATTTTCGCTGACGTCCCCCCCCCTCGGGAGCGCTAGCTTCGATCTTGGCTTCCAGTGGACGGATTTTGTCGAGTGAGGTGTCATTTGAAAGCTAAGAGTGAGACAAATTCAGTGAAACAAACGGCTTGTTCATATCTGTCTTCGTTTAGATGTGAGACGCCATTTAAGATTTTGGGAGATTGGTGAAAAAACGACAGAGTTAGAATTTGGGACGTTTTGGGCTGTAGCTTCAAAACGAAGCATCGGATTGGAAAACGGATTTCAGATTTGGAATCAGCGTCAAATTCTCTATCTGTATGGTGAGTTTCAAGTCAATCGGAGAGAAATAATTTTTCGCTGACGTGCCCCCCCCTCGGGAGCGCTAGCTTCGATCTTGGCTTCCAGTGGACGGATTTTGTCGAGTGAGGTGTCATTTGAAAGCTAAGAGTGAGACAAATTCAGTGAAACAAACGGCTTGTTCATATCTGTCTTCGTTTAGATGTGAGACGCCATTTAAGATTTTGGGAGATTGATGAAAAAACGACAGAGTTAGAATTTGGGACGTTTTGGGCTGTAGCTTCAAAACGAAGCATCGGATTGGAAAACGGATTTCAGATTTGGAATCAGCGTCAAATTCTCTATCTGTATGGTGAGTTTCAAGTCAATCGGAGAGAAATATTTTTCAACATTTTTCGAAAAATCGACAGAGTTAGAATTTTGGACGTTTTGGGCTCTAGCGCCAAAACGAAGCATCAGATGGGAAAACGGAGGCCAGATTCGGATTCAGCGTGAAATTCTGCATCTGTATGGTGAATTTGAAAGCAATCGGAGAGAAAAAAATTTTCGCTGACGTCCCCCCCCCTCGGGAGCGCTAGCTTCGATCTTGGCTTCCAGTGGACGGATTTTGTCGAGTGAGGTGTCATTTGAAAGCTAAGAGTGAGAAAAATTCAGTGAAACAAACGGCTTGTTCATATCTGTCTTCGTTTAGATGTGAGACGCCATTTAAGATTTTGGGAGATTGGTGAAAAAACGACAGAGTTAGAATTTGGGACGTTTTGGGCTGTAGCTTCAAAACGAAGCATCGGATTGGAAAACGGATTTCAGATTTGGAATCAGCGTCAAATTCTCTATCTGTATGGTGAGTTTCAAGTCAATCGGAGAGAAATAATTTTTCGCTGACGTGCCCCCCCCCTCGGGAGCGCTAGCTTCGATCTTGGCTTCCAGTGGACGGATTTTGTCGAGTGAGGTGTCATTTGAAAGCTAAGAGTGAGACAAATTCAGTGAAACAAACGGCTTGTTCATATCTGTCTTCGTTTAGATGTGAGACGCCATTTAAGATTTTGGGAGATTGATGAAAAAACGACAGAGTTAGAATTTGGGACGTTTTGGGTTGTAGCTTCAAAACGAAGCATCGGATTGGAAAACGGATTTCAGATTTGGAATCAGCGTCAAATTCTCTATCTGTATGGTGAGTTTCAAGTCAATCGGAGAGAAATATTTTTCAACATTTTTCGAAAAATCGACAGAGTTAGAATTTTGGACGTTTTGGGCTCTAGCGCCAAAACGAAGCATCAGATGGGAAAACGGAGGCCAGATTCGGATTCAGCGTGAAATTCTGCATCTGTATGGTGAATTTGAAAGCAATCGGAGAGAAAAAATTTTTCGCTGACGTCCCCCCCCCTCGGGAGCGCTAGCTTCGATCTTGGCTTCCAGTGGACGGATTTTGTCGAGTGAGGTGTCATTTGAAAGCTAAGAGTGAGAAAAATTCAGTGAAACAAACGGCGTGTTCATATCTGTCTTCGTTTAGATGTGAGACGCCATTTAAGATTTTGGGAGATTGGTGAAAAAACGACAGAGTTAGAATTTGGGACGTTTTGGGCTGTAGCTTCAAAACGAAGCATCGGATTGGAAAACGGATTTCAGATTTGGAATCAGCGTCAAATTCTCTATCTGTATGGTGAGTTTCAAGTCAATCGGAGAGAAATAATTTTTCGCTGACGTGCCCCCCCCCTCGGGAGCGCTAGCTTCGATCTTGGCTTCCAGTGGACGGATTTTGTCGAGTGAGGTGTCATTTGAAAGCTAAGAGTGAGACAAATTCAGTGAAACAAACGGCTTGTTCATATCTGTCTTCGTTTAGATGTGAGACGCCATTTAAGATTTTGGGAGATTGATGAAAAAATGACAGAGTTAGAATTTTGGACGTTTTGGGCTGTAGCTTCAAAACGAAGCATCGGATTGGAAAACGGATTTCAGATTTGGAATCAGCGTCAAATTCTCTATCTGTATGGTGAGTTTCAAGTCAATCGGAGAGAAATATTTTTCAACATTTTTCGAAAAATCGACAGAGTTAGAATTTTGGACGTTTTGGGCTCTAGCGCCAAAACGAAGCATCAGATGGGAAAACGGAGGCCAGATTCGGATTCAGCGTGAAATTCTGCATCTGTATGGTGAATTTGAAAGCAATCGGAGAGAAAAAATTTTCGCTGACGTCCCCCCCCTCGGGAGCGCTAGCTTCGATCTTGGCTTCCAGTGGACGGATTTTGTCGAGTGAGGTGTCATTTGAAAGCTAAGAGTGAGAAAAATTCAGTGAAACAAACGGCTTGTTCATATCTGTCTTCGTTTAGATGTGAGACGCCATTTAAGATTTTGGGAGATTGGTGAAAAAACGACAGAGTTAGAATTTGGGACGTTTTGGGCTGTAGCTTCAAAACGAAGCATCGGATTGGAAAACGGATTTCAGATTTGGAATCAGCGTCAAATTCTCTATCTGTATGGTGAGTTTCAAGTCAATCGGAGAGAAATATTTTTCAACATTTTTCGAAAAATCGACAGAGTTAGAATTTTGGACGTTTTGGGCTCTAGCGCCAAAACGAAGCATCAGATGGGAAAACGGAGGCCAGATTCGGATTCAGCGTGAAATTCTGCATCTGTATGGTGAATTTGAAAGCAATGGGAGAGAAAAAAATTTTCGCTGACGTCCCCCCCCTCGGGAGCGCTAGCTTCGATCTTGGCTTCCAGTGGACGGATTTTGTCGAGTGAGGTGTCATTTGAAAGCTAAGAGTGAGACAAATTCAGTGAAACAAACGGCGTGTTCATATCTGTCTTCGTTTAGATGTGAGACGCCATTTAAGATTTTGGGAGATTGGTGAAAAAACGACAGAGTTAGAATTTGGGACGTTTTGGGCTGTAGCTTCAAAACGAAGCATCGGATTGGAAAACGGATTTCAGATTTGGAATCAGCGTCAAATTCTCTATCTGTATGGTGAGTTTCAAGGCAATCGGAGAGAAAAAATTTTCGCTGACGTCCCCCCCCTTGGGAGAGCTAGCTTCGATCTTGACTTCCAGTGGACGGATTTTGTCGAGTGAGGTGTCATTTGAAAGCTAAGAGTGAGACAAATTCAGTGAAACAAACGGCTTGTTCATATCTGTCTTCGTTTAGATGTGAGACGCCATTTAAGATTTTGGGAGATTGGTGAAAAAACGACAGAGTTAGAATTTGGGACGTTTTGGGCTGTAGCTTCAAAACGAAGCATCGGATTGGAAAACGGATTTCAGATTTGGAATCAGCGTCAAATTCTCTATCTGTATGGTGAGTTTCAAGTCAATCGGAGAGAAAAAATTTTTCGCTGACGTGCCCCCCCCTCGGGAGCGCTAGCTTCGATCTTGGCTTCCAGTGGACGGATTTTGTCGAGTGAGGTGTCATTTGAAAGCTAAGAGTGAGACAAATTCAGTGAAACAAACGGCTTGTTCATATCTGTCTTCGTTTAGATGTGAGACGCCATTTAAGATTTTGGGAGATTGATGAAAAAATGACAGAGTTAGAATTTTGGACGTTTTGGGCTGTAGCTTCAAAACGAAGCATCGGATTGGAAAACGGATTTCAGATTTGGAATCAGCGTCAAATTCTCTATCTGTATGGTGAGTTTCAAGTCAATCGGAGAGAAATATTTTTCAACATTTTTCGAAAAATCGACAGAGTTAGAATTTTGGACGTTTTGGGCTCTAGCGCCAAAACGAAGCATCAGATGGGAAAACGGAGGCCAGATTCGGATTCAGCGTGAAATTCTGCATCTGTATGGTGAATTTGAAAGCAATCGGAGAGAAAAAAATTTTCGCTGACGTCCCCCCCCCTCGGGAGCGCTAGCTTCGATCTTGGCTTCCAGTGGACGGATTTTGTCGAGTGAGGTGTCATTTGAAAGCTAAGAGTGAGAAAAATTCAGTGAAACAAACGGCTTGTTCATATCTGTCTTCGTTTAGATGTGAGACGCCATTTAAGATTTTGGGAGATTGGTGAAAAAACGACAGAGTTAGAATTTGGGACGTTTTGGGCTGTAGCTTCAAAACGAAGCATCGGATTGGAAAACGGATTTCAGATTTGGAATCAGCGTCAAATTCTCTATCTGTATGGTGAGTTTCAAGTCAATCGGAGAGAAATAATTTTTCGCTGACGTGCCCCCCCCTCGGGAGCGCTAGCTTCGATCTTGGCTTACAGTGGACGGATTTTGTCGAGTGAGGTGTCATTTGAAAGCTAAGAGTGAGACAAATTCAGTGAAACAAACGGCTTGTTCATATCTGTCTTCGTTTAGATGTGAGACGCCATTTAAGATTTTGGGAGATTGATGAAAAAACGACAGAGTTAGAATTTGGGACGTTTTGGGCTGTAGCTTCAAAACGAAGCATCGGATTGGAAAACGGATTTCAGATTTGGAATCAGCGTCAAATTCTCTATCTGTATGGTGAGTTTCAAGTCAATCGGAGAGAAATATTTTTCAACATTTTTCGAAAAATCGACAGAGTTAGAATTTTGGACGTTTTGGGCTCTAGCGCCAAAACGAAGCATCAGATGGGAAAACGGAGGCCAGATTCGGATTCAGCGTGAAATTCTGCATCTGTATGGTGAATTTGAAAGCAATCGGAGAGAAAAAATTTTTCGCTGACGTCCCCCCCCCCTCGGGAGCGCTAGCTTCGATCTTGGCTTCCAGTGGACGGATTTTGTCGAGTGAGGTGTCATTTGAAAGCTAAGAGTGAGAAAAATTCAGTGAAACAAACGGCTTGTTCATATCTGTCTTCGTTTAGATGTGAGACGCCATTTAAGATTTTGGGAGATTGGTGAAAAAACGACAGAGTTAGAATTTGGGACGTTTTGGGCTGTAGCTTCAAAACGAAGCATCGGATTGGAAAACGGATTTCAGATTTGGAATCAGCGTCAAATTCTCTATCTGTATGGTGAGTTTCAAGTCAATCGGAGAGAAATAATTTTTCGCTGACGTGCCCCCCCCCTCGGGAGCGCTAGCTTCGATCTTGGCTTCCAGTGGACGGATTTTGTCGAGTGAGGTGTCATTTGAAAGCTAAGAGTGAGACAAATTCAGTGAAACAAACGGCTTGTTCATATCTGTCTTCGTTTAGATGTGAGACGCCATTTAAGATTTTGGGAGATTGATGAAAAAATGACAGAGTTAGAATTTTGGACGTTTTGGGCTGTAGCTTCAAAACGAAGCATCGGATTGGAAAACGGATTTCAGATTTGGAATCAGCGTCAAATTCTCTATCTGTATGGTGAGTTTCAAGTCAATCGGAGAGAAATATTTTTCAACATTTTTCGAAAAATCGACAGAGTTAGAATTTTGGACGTTTTGGGCTCTAGCGCCAAAACGAAGCATCAGATGGGAAAACGGAGGCCAGATTCGGATTCAGCGTGAAATTCTGCATCTGTATGGTGAATTTGAAAGCAATGGGAGAGAAAAAATTTTCGCTGACGTCCCCCCCCTCGGGAGCGCTAGCTTCGATCTTGGCTTCCAGTGGACGGATTTTGTCGAGTGAGGTGTCATTTGAAAGCTAAGAGTGAGACAAATTCAGTGAAACAAACGGCTTGTTCATATCTGTCTTCGTTTAGATGTGAGACGCCATTTAAGATTTTGGGAGATTGGTGAAAAAACGACAGAGTTAGAATTTGGGACGTTTTGGGCTGTAGCTTCAAAACGAAGCATCGGATTGGAAAACGGATTTCAGATTTGGAATCAGCGTCAAATTCTCTATCTGTATGGTGAGTTTCAAGTCAATCGGAGAGAAATAATTTTTCGCTGACGTGCCCCCCCCTCGGGAGCGCTAGCTTCGATCTTGGCTTACAGTGGACGGATTTTGTCGAGTGAGGTGTCATTTGAAAGCTAAGAGTGAGACAAATTCAGTGAAACAAACGGCTTGTTCATATCTGTCTTCGTTTAGATGTGAGACGCCATTTAAGATTTTGGGAGATTGATGAAAAAATGACAGAGTTAGAATTTTGGACGTTTTGGGCTGTAGCTTCAAAACGAAGCATCGGATTGGAAAACGGATTTCAGATTTGGAATCAGCGTCAAATTCTCTATCTGTATGGTGAGTTTCAAGTCAATCGGAGAGAAATATTTTTCAACATTTTTCGAAAAATCGACAGAGTTAGAATTTTGGACGTTTTGGGCTCTAGCGCCAAAACGAAGCATCAGATGGGAAAACGGAGGCCAGATTCGGATTCAGCGTGAAATTCTGCATCTGTATGGTGAATTTGAAAGCAATCGGAGAGAAAAAATTTTTCGCTGACGTCCCCCCCCTCGGGAGCGCTAGCTTCGATCTTGGCTTCCAGTGGACGGATTTTGTCGAGTGAGGTGTCATTTGAAAGCTAAGAGTGAGAAAAATTCAGTGAAACAAACGGCTTGTTCATATCTGTCTTCGTTTAGATGTGAGACGCCATTTAAGATTTTGGGAGATTGGTGAAAAAACGACAGAGTTAGAATTTGGGACGTTTTGGGCTGTAGCTTCAAAACGAAGCATCGGATTGGAAAACGGATTTCAGATTTGGAATCAGCGTCAAATTCTCTATCTGTATGGTGAGTTTCAAGTCAATCGGAGAGAAATAATTTTTCGCTGACGTGCCCCCCCCTCGGGAGAGCTAGCTTCGATCTTGACTTCCAGTGGACGGATTTTGTCGAGTGAGGTGTCATTTGAAAGCTAAGAGTGAGACAAATTCAGTGAAACAAACGGCGTGTTCATATCTGTCTTCGTTTAGATGTGAGACGCCATTTAAGATTTTGGGAGATTGATGAAAAAATGACAGAGTTAGAATTTTGGACGTTTTGGGCTGTAGCTTCAAAACGAAGCATCGGATTGGAAAACGGATTTCAGATTTGGAATCAGCGTCAAATTCTCTATCTGTATGGTGAGTTTCAAGTCAATCGGAGAGAAATATTTTTCAACATTTTTCGAAAAATCGACAGAGTTAGAATTTTGGACGTTTTGGGCTGTAGCGCCAAAACGAAGCATCAGATGGGAAAACGGAGGCCAGATTCGGATTCAGCGTGAAATTCTGCATCTGTATGGTGAATTTGAAAGCAATCGGAGAGAAAAAATTTTTCGCTGACGTCCCCCCCCCTCGGGAGCGCTAGCTTCGATCTTGGCTTCCAGTGGACGGATTTTGTCGAGTGAGGTGTCATTTGAAAGCTAAGAGTGAGAAAAATTCAGTGAAACAAACGGCTTGTTCATATCTGTCTTCGTTTAGATGTGAGACGCCATTTAAGATTTTGGGAGATTGGTGAAAAAACGACAGAGTTAGAATTTGGGACGTTTTGGGCTGTAGCTTCAAAACGAAGCATCGGATTGGAAAACGGATTTCAGATTTGGAATCAGCGTCAAATTCTCTATCTGTATGGTGAGTTTCAAGTCAATCGGAGAGAAATAATTTTTCGCTGACGTGCCCCCCCCTCGGGAGAGCTAGCTTCGATCTTGACTTCCAGTGGACGGATTTTGTCGAGTGAGGTGTCATTTGAAAGCTAAGAGTGAGACAAATTCAGTGAAACAAACGGCGTGTTCATATCTGTCTTCGTTTAGATGTGAGACGCCATTTAAGATTTTGGGAGATTGATGAAAAAATGACAGAGTTAGAATTTTGGACGTTTTGGGCTGTAGCTTCAAAACGAAGCATCGGATTGGAAAACGGATTTCAGATTTGGAATCAGCGTCAAATTCTCTATCTGTATGGTGAGTTTCAAGTCAATCGGAGAGAAATATTTTTCAACATTTTTCGAAAAATCGACAGAGTTAGAATTTTGGACGTTTTGGGCTCTAGCGCCAAAACGAAGCATCAGATGGGAAAACGGAGGCCAGATTCGGATTCAGCGTGAAATTCTGCATCTGTATGGTGAATTTGAAAGCAATCGGAGAGAAAAAATTTTTCGCTGACGTCCCCCCCCCTCGGGAGCGCTAGCTTCGATCTTGGCTTCCAGTGGACGGATTTTGTCGAGTGAGGTGTCATTTGAAAGCTAAGAGTGAGAAAAATTCAGTGAAACAAACGGCTTGTTCATATCTGTCTTCGTTTAGATGTGAGACGCCATTTAAGATTTTGGGAGATTGGTGAAAAAACGACAGAGTTAGAATTTGGGACGTTTTGGGCTGTAGCTTCAAAACGAAGCATCGGATTGGAAAACGGATTTCAGATTTGGAATCAGCGTCAAATTCTCTATCTGTATGGTGAGTTTCAAGTCAATCGGAGAGAAATAATTTTTCGCTGACGTCCCCCCCCCTCGGGAGAGCTAGCTTCGATCTTGGCTTCCAGTGGACGGATTTTGTCGAGTGAGGTGTCATTTGAAAGCTAAGAGTGAGACAAATTCAGTGAAACAAACGGCGTGTTCATATCTGTCTTCGTTTAGATGTGAGACGCCATTTAAGATTTTGGGAGATTGATGAAAAAACGACAGAGTTAGAATTTGGGACGTTTTGGGCTGTAGCTTCAAAACGAAGCATCGGATTGGAAAACGGATTTCAGATTTGGAATCAGCGTCAAATTCTCTATCTGTATGGTGAGTTTCAAGTCAATCGGAGAGAAATAATTTTTCGCTGACGTGCCCCCCCCCTCGGGAGCGCTAGCTTCGATCTTGGCTTCCAGTGGACGGATTTTGTCGAGTGAGGTGTCATTTGAAAGCTAAGAGTGAGACAAATTCAGTGAAACAAACGGCTTGTTCATATCTGTCTTCGTTTAGATGTGAGACGCCATTTAAGATTTTGGGAGATTGATGAAAAAACGACAGAGTTAGAATTTTGGACGTTTTGGGCTGTAGCTTCAAAACGAAGCATCGGATTGGAAAACGGATTTCAGATTTGGAATCAGCGTCAAATTCTCTATCTGTATGGTGAGTTTCAAGTCAATCGGAGAGAAATATTTTTCAACATTTTTCGAAAAATCGACAGAGTTAGAATTTTGGACGTTTTGGGCTCTAGCGCCAAAACGAAGCATCAGATGGGAAAACGGAGGCCAGATTCGGATTCAGCGTGAAATTCTGCATCTGTATGGTGAATTTGAAAGCAATCGGAGAGAAAAAAATTTTCGCTGACGTCCCCCCCCCTCGGGAGCGCTAGCTTCGATCTTGGCTTCCAGTGGACGGATTTTGTCGAGTGAGGTGTCATTTGAAAGCTAAGAGTGAGAAAAATTCAGTGAAACAAACGGCTTGTTCATATCTGTCTTCGTTTAGATGTGAGACGCCATTTAAGATTTTGGGAGATTGGTGAAAAAACGACAGAGTTAGAATTTGGGACGTTTTGGGCTGTAGCTTCAAAACGAAGCATCGGATTGGAAAACGGATTTCAGATTTGGAATCAGCGTCAAATTCTCTATCTGTATGGTGAGTTTCAAGTCAATCGGAGAGAAAAAATTTTTCGCTGACGTCCCCCCCCCTCGGGAGCGCTAGCTTCGATCTTGGCTTCCAGTGGACGGATTTTGTCGAGTGAGGTGTCATTTGAAAGCTAAGAGTGAGACAAATTCAGTGAAACAAACGGCTTGTTCATATCTGTCTTCGTTTAGATGTGAGACGCCATTTAAGATTTTGGGAGATTGGTGAAAAAAACGACAGAGTTAGAATTTGGGACGTTTTGGGCTGTAGCTTCAAAACGAAGCATCGGATTGGAAAACGGATTTCAGATTTGGAATCAGCGTCAAATTCTCTATCTGTATGGTGAGTTTCAAGTCAATCGGAGAGAAATAATTTTTCGCTGACGTGCCCCCCCCCTCGGGAGAGCTAGCTTCGATCTTGACTTCCAGTGGACGGATTTTGTCGAGTGAGGTGTCATTTGAAAGCTAAGAGTGAGACAAATTCAGTGAAACAAACGGCGTGTTCATATCTGTCTTCGTTTAGATGTGAGACGCCATTTAAGATTTTGGGAGATTGATGAAAAAACGACAGAGTTAGAATTTGGGACGTTTTGGGCTGTAGCTTCAAAACGAAGCATCGGATTGGAAAACGGATTTCAGATTTGGAATCAGCGTCAAATTCTCTATCTGTATGGTGAGTTTCAAGTCAATCGGAGAGAAATATTTTTCAACATTTTTCGAAAAATCGACAGAGTTAGAATTTTGGACGTTTTGGGCTCTAGCGCCAAAACGAAGCATCAGATGGGAAAACGGAGGCCAGATTCGGATTCAGCGTGAAATTCTACATCCGTATGGTGAATTTGAAAGCAATCGGAGAGAAAAAATTTTTCGCTGACGTCCCCCCCCTCGGGAGCGCTAGCTTCGATCTTGGCTTCCAGTGGACGGATTTTGTCGAGTGAGGTGTCATTTGAAAGCTAAGAGTGAGACAAATTCAGTGAAACAAACGGCTTGTTCATATCTGTCTTCGTTTAGATGTGAGACGCCATTTAAGATTTTGGGAGATTGGTGAAAAAACGACAGAGTTAGAATTTGGGACGTTTTGGGCTGTAGCTTCAAAACGAAGCATCGGATTGGAAAACGGATTTCAGATTTGGAATCAGCGTCAAATTCTCTATCTGTATGGTGAGTTTCAAGTCAATCGGAGAGAAATAATTTTTCGCTGACGTGCCCCCCCCCTCGGGAGAGCTAGCTTCGATCTTGACTTCCAGTGGACGGATTTTGTCGAGTGAGGTGTCATTTGAAAGCTAAGAGTGAGACAAATTCAGTGAAACAAACGGCTTGTTCATATCTGTCTTCGTTTAGATGTGAGACGCCATTTAAGATTTTGGGAGATTGATGAAAAAATGACAGAGTTAGAATTTTGGACGTTTTGGGCTGTAGCGCCAAAACGAAGCCTCGGATGGGAAAACGGAGGCCAGATTCGGATTCAGCGTGAAATTCTGCATCTGTATGGTGAATTTGAAAGCAATGGGAGAGAAAAAAATTTTCGCTGACGTCCCCCCCCTCGGGAGCGCTAGCTTCGATCTTGGCTTCCAGTGGACGGATTTTGTCGAGTGAGGTGTCATTTGAAAGCTAAGAGTGAGACAAATTCAGTGAAACAAACGGCTTGTTCATATCTGTCTTCGTTTAGATGTGAGACGCCATTTAAGATTTTGGGAGATTGGTGAAAAAACGACAGAGTTAGAATTTGGGACGTTTTGGGCTGTAGCTTCAAAACGAAGCATCGGATTGGAAAACGGATTTCAGATTTGGAATCAGCGTCAAATTCTCTATCTGTATGGTGAGTTTCAAGTCAATCGGAGAGAAATAATTTTTCGCTGACGTCCCCCCCCCTCGGGAGCGCTAGCTTCGATCTTGACTTCCAGTGGACGGATTTTGTCGAGTGAGGTGTTATTTGAAAGCTAAGAGTGAGAAAAATTCAGTGAAACAAACGGCTTGTTCATATCTGTCTTCGTTTAGATGTGAGACGCCATTTAAGATTTTGGGAGATTGATGAAAAAACGACAGAGTTAGAATTTTGGACGTTTTGGGCTGTAGCTTCAAAACGAAGCATCGGATTGGAAAACGGATTTCAGATTTGGAATCAGCGTGAAATTCTCTATCTGTATGGTGAGTTTCAAGTCAATCGGAGAGAAATAATTTTCAACATTTTTCGAAAAAACGACAGAGTTAGAATTTGGGACGTTTTGGTGTGTAGCGCCCAAACGAAGCATCAGATGGGAAAACGGAGGCCAGATTCGGATTCAGCGTGAAATTCTGCATCTGTATGGTGAATTTGAAAGCAATGGGAGAGAAAAAAATTTTCGCTGACGTCCCCCCCCTCGGGAGCGCTAGCTTCGATCTTGGCTTCCAGTGGACGGATTTTGTCGAGTGAGGTGTCATTTGAAAGCTAAGAGTGAGAAAAATTCAGTGAAACAAACGGCTTGTTCATATCTGTCTTCGTTTAGATGTGAGACGCCATTTAAGATTTTGGGAGATTGGTGAAAAAACGACAGAGTTAGAATTTGGGACGTTTTGGGCTGTAGCTTCAAAACGAAGCATCGGATTGGAAAACGGATTTCAGATTTGGAATCAGCGTCAAATTCTCTATCTGTATGGTGAGTTTCAAGTCAATCGGAGAGAAATAATTTTTCGCTGACGTGCCCCCCCCCTCGGGAGCGCTAGCTTCGATCTTGGCTTACAGTGGACGGATTTTGTCGAGTGAGGTGTCATTTGAAAGCTAAGAGTGAGACAAATTCAGTGAAACAAACGGCGTGTTCATATCTGTCTTCGTTTAGATGTGAGACGCCATTTAAGATTTTGGGAGATTGATGAAAAAACGACAGAGTTAGAATTTTGGACGTTTTGGGCTGTAGCTTCAAAACGAAGCATCGGATTGGAAAACGGATTTCAGATTTGGAATCAGCGTCAAATTCTCTATCTGTATGGTGAGTTTCAAGTCAATCGGAGAGAAATATTTTTCAACATTTTTCGAAAAAACGACAGAGTTAGAATTTTGGACGTTTTGGGCTGTAGCGCCAAAACGAAGCATCAGATGGGAAAACGGAGGCCAGATTCGGATTCAGCGTCAAATTCTCTATCTGTATGGTGAGTTTCAAGTCAATCGGAGAGAAAAAATTTTTCGCTGACGTCCCCCCCCTCGGGAGCGCTAGCTTCGATCTTGGCTTCCAGTGGACGGATTTTGTCGAGTGAGGTGTCATTTGAAAGCTAAGAGTGAGACAAATTCAGTGAAACAAACGGCTTGTTCATATCTGTCTTCGTTTAGATGTGAGACGCCATTTAAGATTTTGGGAGATTGATGAAAAAACGACAGAGTTAGAATTTGGGACGTTTTGGGCTGTAGCTTCAAAACGAAGCATCGGATTGGAAAACGGATTTCAGATTTGGAATCAGCGTCAAATTCTCTATCTGTATGGTGAGTTTCAAGTCAATCGGAGAGAAATAATTTTTCGCTGACGTGCCCCCCCCCTCGGGAGCGCTAGCTTCGATCTTGGCTTACAGTGGACGGATTTTGTCGAGTGAGGTGTCATTTGAAAGCTAAGAGTGAGAAAAATTCAGTGAAACAAACGGCGTGTTCATATCTGTCTTCGTTTAGATGTGAGACGCCATTTAAGATTTTGGGAGATTGATGAAAAAACGACAGAGTTAGAATTTTGGACGTTTTGGGCTGTAGCTTCAAAACGAAGCATCGGATTGGAAAACGGATTTCAGATTTGGAATCAGCGTCAAATTCTCTATCTGTATGGTGAGTTTCAAGTCAATCGGAGAGAAATATTTTTCAACATTTTTCGAAAAATCGACAGAGTTAGAATTTTGGACGTTTTGGGCTCTAGCGCCAAAACGAAGCATCAGATGGGAAAACGGAGGCCAGATTCGGATTCAGCGTGAAATTCTACATCCGTATGGTGAATTTGAAAGCAATCGGAGAGAAAAAATTTTTCGCTGACGTCCCCCCCCCTCGGGAGCGCTAGCTTCGATCTTGGCTTCCAGTGGACGGATTTTGTCGAGTGAGGTGTCATTTGAAAGCTAAGAGTGAGACAAATTCAGTGAAACAAACGGCTTGTTCATATCTGTCTTCGTTTAGATGTGAGACGCCATTTAAGATTTTGGGAGATTGGTGAAAAAACGACAGAGTTAGAATTTGGGACGTTTTGGGCTGTAGCTTCAAAACGAAGCATCGGATTGGAAAACGGATTTCAGATTTGGAATCAGCGTCAAATTCTCTATCTGTATGGTGAGTTTCAAGTCAATCGGAGAGAAAAAATTTTTCGCTGACGTCCCCCCCCCTCGGGAGAGCTAGCTTCGATCTTGACTTCCAGTGGACGGATTTTGTCGAGTGAGGTGTCATTTGAAAGCTAAGAGTGAGAAAAATTCAGTGAAACAAACGGCTTGTTCATATCTGTCTTCGTTTAGATGTGAGACGCCATTTAAGATTTTGGGAGATTGATGAAAAAATGACAGAGTTAGAATTTTGGACGTTTTGGGCTGTAGCTTCAAAACGAAGCATCGGATTGGAAAACGGATTTCAGATTTGGAATCAGCGTCAAATTCTCTATCTGTATGGTGAGTTTCAAGTCAATCGGAGAGAAAAAATTTTTCGCTGACGTCCCCCCCCCCTCGGGAGCGCTAGCTTCGATCTTGGCTTCCAGTGGACGGATTTTGTCGAGTGAGGTGTCATTTGAAAGCTAAGAGTGAGACAAATTCAGTGAAACAAACGGCTTGTTCATATCTGTCTTCGTTTAGATGTGAGACGCCATTTAAGATTTTGGGAGATTGGTGAAAAAACGACAGAGTTAGAATTTGGGACGTTTTGGGCTGTAGCTTCAAAACGAAGCATCGGATTGGAAAACGGATTTCAGATTTGGAATCAGCGTCAAATTCTCTATCTGTATGGTGAGTTTCAAGTCAATCGGAGAGAAATAATTTTTCGCTGACGTCCCCCCCCCTCGGGAGAGCTAGCTTCGATCTTGGCTTCCAGTGGACGGATTTTGTCGAGTGAGGTGTCATTTGAAAGCTAAGAGTGAGAAAAATTCAGTGAAACAAACGGCTTGTTCATATCTGTCTTCGTTTAGATGTGAGACGCCATTTAAGATTTTGGGAGATTGATGAAAAAACGACAGAGTTAGAATTTGGGACGTTTTGGGCTGTAGCTTCAAAACGAAGCATCGGATTGGAAAACGGATTTCAGATTTGGAATCAGCGTGAAATTCTCTATCTGTATGGTGAGTTTCAAGTCAATCGGAGAGAAATAATTTTCAACATTTTTCGAAAAAACGACAGAGTTAGAATTTGGGACGTTTTGGTGTGTAGCGCCCAAACGAAGCATCGGATGGGGAAACGGAGGCCAGATTCGGATTCAGCGTGAAATTCTGCATCGGTATGGTGAATTTGAACGCCATCGGAGAGAAAAAAATTTTCGCTGACGTCCCCCCCCTCGGGAGAGCTAGCTTCGATCTTGGCTTCCAGTGGACGGATTTTGTCGAGTGAGGTGTCATTTGAAAGCTAAGAGTGAGACAAATTCAGTGAAACAAACGGCTTGTTCATATCTGTCTTCGTTTAGATGTGAGACGCCATTTAAGATTTTGGGAGATTGGTGAAAAAACGACAGAGTTAGAATTTGGGACGTTTTGGGCTGTAGCTTCAAAACGAAGCATCGGATTGGAAAACGGATTTCAGATTTGGAATCAGCGTCAAATTCTCTATCTGTATGGTGAGTTTCAAGTCAATCGGAGAGAAATAATTTTTCGCTGACGTGCCCCCCCCTCGGGAGCGCTAGCTTCGATCTTGGCTTACAGTGGACGGATTTTGTCGAGTGAGGTGTCATTTGAAAGCTAAGAGTGAGAAAAATTCAGTGAAACAAACGGCGTGTTCATATCTGTCTTCGTTTAGATGTGAGACGCCATTTAAGATTTTGGGAGATTGATGAAAAAACGACAGAGTTAGAATTTTGGACGTTTTGGGTTGTAGCTTCAAAACGAAGCATCGGATTGGAAAACGGATTTCAGATTTGGAATCAGCGTCAAATTCTCTATCTGTATGGTGAGTTTCAAGTCAATCGGAGAGAAATAATTTTCAACATTTTTCGAAAAAACGACAGAGTTAGAATTTTGGACGTTTTGGGCTGTAGCGCCAAAACGAAGCATCGGATGGGAAAACGGAGGCCAGATTCGGATTCAGCGTGAAATTCTGCATCTGTATGGTGAATTTGAAAGCAATGGGAGAGAAAAAAATTTTCGCTGACGTCCCCCCCCCTCGGGAGAGCTAGCTTCGATCTTGGCTTCCAGTGGACGGATTTTGTCGAGTGAGGTGTCATTTGAAAGCTAAGAGTGAGACAAATTCAGTGAAACAAACGGCTTGTTCATATCTGTCTTCGTTTAGATGTGAGACGCCATTTAAGATTTTGGGAGATTGGTGAAAAAACGACAGAGTTAGAATTTGGGACGTTTTGGGCTGTAGCTTCAAAACGAAGCATCGGATTGGAAAACGGATTTCAGATTTGGAATCAGCGTCAAATTCTCTATCTGTATGGTGAGTTTCAAGTCAATCGGAGAGAAATAATTTTTCGCTGACGTCCACCCCCCTCGGGAGAGCTAGCTTCGATCTTGACTTCCAGTGGACGGATTTTGTCGAGTGAGGTGTTATTTGAAAGCTAAGAGTGAGAAAAATTCAGTGAAACAAACGGCTTGTTCATATCTGTCTTCGTTTAGATGTGAGACGCCATTTAAGATTTTGGGAGATTGATGAAAAAACGACAGAGTTAGAATTTTGGACGTTTTGGGTTGTAGCTTCAAAACGAAGCATCGGATTGGAAAACGGATTTCAGATTTGGAATCAGCGTCAAATTCTCTATCTGTATGGTAAATTTCAAGACAATCGGAGAGAAATAATTTTCAACATTTTTCGAAAAAACGGCAGAGTTAGAATTTTGGACGTTTTGGGCTCTAGCGCCAAAACGAAGCCTCGGATGGGAAAACGGAGGCCAGATTCGGATTCAGCGTGAAATTCTGCATCTGTATGGTGAATTTGAAAGCAATGGGAGAGAAAAAAATTTTCGCTGACGTCCCCCCCCTCGGGAGAGCTAGCTTCGATCTTGGCTTGCAGTGGACGGATTTTGTCGAGTGAGGTGTCATTTGAAAGCTAAGAGTGAGACAAATTCAGTGAAACAAACGGCTTGTTCATATCTGTCTTCGTTTAGATGTGAGACGCCATTTAAGATTTTGGGAGATTGGTGAAAAAACGACAGAGTTAGAATTTGGGACGTTTTGGGCTGTAGCTTCAAAACGAAGCATCGGATTGGAAAACGGATTTCAGATTTGGAATCAGCGTCAAATTCTCTATCTGTATGGTGAGTTTCAAGTCAATCGGAGAGAAATAATTTTTCGCTGACGTGCCCCCCCCCTCGGGAGCGCTAGCTTCGATCTTGGCTTACAGTGGACGGATTTTGTCGAGTGAGGTGTCATTTGAAAGCTAAGAGTGAGAAAAATTCAGTGAAACAAACGGCGTGTTCATATCTGTCTTCGTTTAGATGTGAGACGCCATTTAAGATTTTGGGAGATTGATGAAAAAACGACAGAGTTAGAATTTTGGACGTTTTGGGTTGTAGCTTCAAAACGAAGCATCGGATTGGAAAACGGATTTCAGATTTGGAATCAGCGTCAAATTCTCTATCTGTATGGTAAATTTCAAGACAATCGGAGAGAAATAATTTTCAACATTTTTCGAAAAAACGGCAGAGTTAGAATTTTGGACGTTTTGGTGTGTAGCGCCCAAACGAATCCTCGGATGGGAAAACGGAGGCCAGATTCGGATTCAGCGTGAAATTCTGCATCTGTATGGTGAATTTGAAAGCAATGGGAGAGAAAAAAATTTTCGCTGACGTCCCCCCCCTCGGGAGAGCTAGCTTCGATCTTGGCTTCCAGTGGACGGATTTTGTCGAGTGAGGTGTCATTTGAAAGCTAAGAGTGAGACAAATTCAGTGAAACAAACGGCTTGTTCATATCTGTCTTCGTTTAGATGTGAGACGCCATTTAAGATTTTGGGAGATTGGTGAAAAAACGACAGAGTTAGAATTTGGGACGTTTTGGGCTGTAGCTTCAAAACGAAGCATCGGATTGGAAAACGGATTTCAGATTTGGAATCAGCGTCAAATTCTCTATCTGTATGGTGAGTTTCAAGTCAATCGGAGAGAAATAATTTTTCGCTGACGTGCCCCCCCCTCGGGAGCGCTAGCTTCGATCTTGGCTTACAGTGGACGGATTTTGTCGAGTGAGGTGTCATTTGAAAGCTAAGAGTGAGAAAAATTCAGTGAAACAAACGGCGTGTTCATATCTGTCTTCGTTTAGATGTGAGACGCCATTTAAGATTTTGGGAGATTGATGAAAAAACGACAGAGTTAGAATTTTGGACGTTTTGGGTTGTAGCTTCAAAACGAAGCATCGGATTGGAAAACGGATTTCAGATTTGGAATCAGCGTCAAATTCTCTATCTGTATGGTGAATTTCAAGTCAATCGGAGAGAAATATTTTTCAACATTTTTCGAAAAAACGGCAGAGTTAGAATTTTGGACGTTTTGGGCTGTAGCGCCAAAACGAAGCATCAGATGGGAAAACGGATTTCAGATTTGGAATCAGCGTCAAATTCTCTATCTGTATGGTGAGTTTCAAGTCAATCGGAGAGAAAAAATTTTCAACATTTTTCGAAAAAACGACAGAGTTAGAATTTTGGACGTTTTGGGCTGTAGCGCCAAAACGAAGCATCAGATGGGAAAACGGAGACGAGATTCGGATTCAGCGTGAAATTCTGCATCTGTATGGTGAATTTGAAAGCAATGGGAGAGAAAAAATTTTCGCTGACGTTCCCCCCCCTCGGGAGAGCTAGCTTCGATCTTGACTTCCAGTGGACGGATTTTGTCGAGTGAGGTCATTTGAAAGCTAAGAGTGAGAAAAATTCAGTGAAACAAACGGCTTGTTCATATCTGTCTTCGTTTAGATGTGAGACGCCATTTAAGATTTTGGGAGATTGATGAAAAAACGACAGAGTTAGAATTTGGGACGTTTTGGGCTGTAGCTTCAAAATGAAGCATCGGATTGGAAAACGGATTTCAGATTTGGAATCAGTGTCAAATTTTCTATCAGCATGGTGAGTTTCAAGTCAATCGGAGAGAAAAAATTTTCAAATTTTTTCAAGATGACGAATTTTTTGCATTTTTGGCTATTTTTTGCCGAAAAACTAGATCGATTCAAGGCTTCGGACCTTTTTCTGTGGACAGACCGCACTGAGATGTACTAGATCCGAAATTTTGAGACGGATTGGAGTCAGGGTTGTGAGTTGAGATGCCATTGAAAACCGTAATAAGGCCAATTTTCCCATTTTCTAACTTAGGAATTTTTCAGGATTTGACAATTGGCCGACTATATAAGCTGGGAACCGACAGTGAGTTGTCATTCAGACAAGAGATTGCCAACGGTAGGTCGTCTGTCTGAGCTCCGATGATAGCATCGGACATTCCAAAGTCCGGGTTTCTGTAAGAAACCGACTTAGAAAATTTCATTGCTGATATCAGCTAAGCCGTCAGACTTAGAGGTTAGCCAGGAGATGGCCTTCGTCTCCAGGCCATAAAAGACTCCAAAACTTTAAAGGCTTGTAACTTTGCTTCTACAAGTCCGTTTGACTTGATTCCAAAAGGGTTCGGTCGCTATTGACCTGCCCTAAGTGATAGACTACTTATAGAATTTCATAAGTAGTGCTAAAAAGTTGAAAAATTTAAATTCACTAGTTTTGTAGGTTTTCTGGGGTTTTCGACCTTGCTGAATTTAACTAAGGCATTTATAATGTTGTACGAGGCGAGCTTCGGCTCGAGACTTGTTTCCTGATGTAAATAACTCCACCGATTTTCATGTCAAAATCGGGGTCCGAATATCAACACAGTGATATGACGCACGCTCTGTCCGTCGGAGGTTGGATTTGTGGGCCGAGGCCTTGGAGTTGGGATAAGATCCCCTCTGAGTAATGCCTGTAACGGATTCATCAGCTTAACTTGTCTATCCTCAAGTCATGTCTACTACATGAATTTAAAATCATGATATTCCCTTTTTCGCTTCAGAAAAAATGGTTACTTACAATAACTCCAAAACGGCTTTTAAGTTGTGTCATTGAAGTAAAGTTGATCGAAACGACGCTTTTAAGAAGCATTCTTGTAGAAGTAAGCGAATGGTAGGTGAATGAAGGCATTATGGATGTTAGTTGAGCAAGCCTTCTGATTGGGCGAGCAATCTCGACCATTCTCAGGGTAGGAAAATCATATAAAACCCAGTGAGGTGACTTTCAACTACACATTTGCCTTTAGCAAGTGTCATGATGTTGCAAGACACGGAGAGTTTTGCTGTAATATTCCACTGACAGGGTGTTCCTTCGGGACGGCGGACGATGCCGTAGTGATAAGTGTGGCAAGGGAGTGTGTCATATTTTAGACCGAAACCGCTGGGGCAACTCATGTCTCATGTTGGGCATTTGACACAGTTCTCAACGTAGCACTTTGAACGCCAATCGGTTGAGTCTTAGCTATCTTGTCATGGGTGGCCTCTAAACATCTCCATTGCAAAACGCTGGTGAATCAAGCTCTCTACGGCTTGCTATCAACCTGCTCAAAGTCTGTCAACCTCTTACCAACTCTATAGGTTTTCATGTCTGGCGATCAAGTCATGGACGGTGCAAGTCACGGAGATTTTCGGTGTGATACTTCCTGTGAGTGGGCGTTCTTTCAAGACAGCGGTGAAGTCCGTAGCGATAAGTACTGCACGGGACGTGGGCAATGGTAATCCTTGTGAAACCTCTCTGCGTCATGTTTGCAAGTGGTTGCCTTTCGTCTCAACGTTGTACTCTGACCGCCAGGGCGACATTTAGCTATCTGCCACAGGTTACCTCATAAAATCTCCATTGCACTTGTCTCCCGACAGTTGACTAACCATGCGAGAATGAACCATCAGTTCTTTTAAGAACTGTCTCTATCACGGAGACGAAATGATGAAGGGATGAAACGGGAGGACATTCATGCGCCACACGCAACACATCACAGACTTCTCTCTTCGCTAGTGAACAAGCTCTTGCCAGTGTCGTCAGAAAGTGTATCATGGTTTGCAAAAGCAAAGTTTAGTCAAATATTACCGCCGACGCACGTTTGTAAAAGTAAAGTTTCATCATTGAAGTTGTATTCGTAAGTCTAGTCAGAAAGTGTATCATGGTTTGCAAAGTTAGTGTAGTCAAATATTTTTACTGCGACACAGATTGATGTATAGTTAGAAAAGTTTGATCATGATGTTTTATTTGTAAGTTTAGTCAGAAACTGCATCATGGTTTGCAAAAGCAAAGTTTTTTCCTAATTCTTAAGTATAAAGAAGCAACCAATCAGAATGAACAGCCAATGAATGATGAATATGAAAGTATATATGCAAAGTGACATTCGTGTCATTTCACTCTGTCTTTGAGACGTATAAGTGAAGTGTTCTCTAGCGAATTCTGTTATTATTTGAGGCGTACAAGTGAACTGCTCTCTCGTGAATTCCAAATTTGAGACGTATTATTTGAGTGAAGTCTCTATCTTGTTGAAGTATCAACCTTAAACTTGATTTCGTTGAAATGGTAAGTTAAAAATTTCTTCACTCATCTCCCTCAAACGTGTGGCTAATAGCATCTTCCTCAATTTCAGGCATCAACTTCATCACCAACGCCCTCCCTTCTCGAGGAAAGTTTAGAGTTGTTGAGTCAAGGTAGGTTGTAACAATACACTGAGACTTGAACAGAGATGATAGAATGATTTCTCTTTCAGGTGATGTGAGTTCCAGCTCAACACTATCGCGGGAAGGCAACGAGCGGGAATGTGCCGACTGCGGACATATGTTTACAAGGAAGCACAGTCTCCTTCGACACATCAAACAACGTGTGTGTCAACGCAAAGCGGCATCAATCTCCGGAGGTGAGGTTGATTCTGACGATGACATCTCCTTTCCTTGCGATTTGTGCCCTCTTTCTTTCGATAGCCACTTTCAGCGATCTTCGCACAGACTTCAACACACGCATGCAAATGATCACTACACCAACGGTACCTCTACCATCTCCCTCATTAATGTTTCACATAATAATTTAGTACGCGACTACTGCATGGAGTCCACTACTCAAATAATAGATTTTCCTGAGTGGCTCCTTCAAAATTCTAACATTATCGAAGCGCTCTTCAACAATTTAGACAATTTTAGAATGAAGGCGCTCATCTACCTTAAACTAAAATACACGTATATTAAAATAGATTTTCAAACGGGTCAAGTGACGGAGAGAATACAGTTTCATGTTCCTTCCTCTTCCGCAACCGAAGTTGTAGACTGCGAGTCTTGGCTAAATTTTCACATTCAATGTTTAAAATCAAATGTAGATAAATTCAATCAGCGCGACAGCGCTCTCATTTTTGATGGTGTGGACTCAGCCATGTTCAAAATTTCCCTATTAGAAAGTCATGCAGCTCGAGGCACATTTAAACTACCAAAAACGTTGTATAATAAGAAAGCTGTCATCAATGTCGATTGTACATCACAGTGTTTTAAGTATGCAGTGTTATCCATCCTTCACTATAATGATATCAACGCGAATCGAAATCATACCTATAGCTATAGACAGTGGGAGGATGAACTAGACTTTGAAGGTTGTGATAGTAACAACATGAAAATCAAAGATGTAGAAACGTTCGAAAAACATAATCAGATTAAAATTGTAGTTCACGTGTGGGAGAAGGGGTTGAAGGGTGCCCGCTATAATTCACGTTCAACTTGTTATGAACGTGTAGTCAACCTCTTATTAGTAAAACAAGATGATAGCGAGGAATGGCACTACTGTGGTATTCCCAAAATCTCTCGCTTGTACACTCACTTGGGGCACTCTAAAAGAGGTGAACATTTTGTATGCGACCGCTGCATCCGCTCCTTTTGGAGTAAAGATAACTTTGAAACTCACTATGAATGGTGCAAGCGAGGTAAATTACAAATGGAACGCATGCCCAAAGATAAAATATTTTCACATAGGGATAATGGTGACGAATTAAGTCCCCTGCGCATCATTTACGCAGACATAGAATGCTACATTGATGATATCATCCACAAGCCAGCAGCCATATCCTGCTATGAAGTATGGCATAACCACTTTAGGAATACACAAAACAAAATGCATACTTGGCAAGGTGAAGATTGTATTTCAAAATTTCTAGAATTTCTCGGTAAAGCTGCTAAATTTCAACAATCATATGATTCACAATTGCAGCGTAAGTCACTACATATGTCAGATGAAGACAAACAAAAATTTGAAAGTTGCACATCATGCCCTAAATGTCATAAAACGTTTGATGACGATAAAATTAAGAAAGTGCGTGATCATGATCACATCACTGGTAAATTTAGAAACGCACTCTGCTCCAAATGTAACTTTTCACTTAGGTTGAGACGTCGTGTACTACCCGTCATTTTTCATAACTTTAAGGGCTATGACAGTCATATGCTCATAAAAGGAGGGTTGAGCCAGATGAAATCGTGGCAGTTTAATGTAATAGCACAAACGAGAGAAAAATTCATGGCAATGACAGCAAAAGTACCAGTTGATAAAACTAAAGAAAATAAGACAGTCTTCTTCGAAATAAAATTTTTAGATTCATTTCAATTCATGTCAGCGTCACTGGCCTCTCTCGTACAAAATCTAAAGTCTCTTCCACTAACACAAAATCTTAAGAAACAATATCCAAATCTAACCGATGAAGTCATCACACGGAAAGGAGTCTTTCCATATGCATATTTTGATGCGATTAGTAAACTCGGCGAGACTTCTCTTCCACCCATAGATAAATTTAAAAATGATTTGACCGGTGCAGAATGTAAGGCCGAAGATTATGATCATGCACAAGATGCATGGATAAAATTTGACTGCCATACATTTGGCGAATATATGATTGCCTATCTTAAGTTAGATGTATTTTTGCTGGCTGATGTATTTCAGGAGTTTCGACGAGTGGCATTAGAAGAAGATAAGTTAGATCCCGTCCACTTTATCAGTCTGCCAGCCATGTCCTTTAAATCAGCCTTTAAAATGACTGGTGAGACCATTCATCTCTTACAAGACCCCAAGATGTATAATATATTTGAGCGCGGAATACGCGGTGGTCTCACATTTGTAAATAAACATCATATAAAATCTAAAACAGTAGGTGATGATCATATCCACCTAAAGTACTATGACCAAAATAATTTATATGGCAGTTCACTGTCTAAACCACTACCTCATTCCGAGTTTAGTTGGTTAAATCGAGATGAGCTTGAGTATTACTCCAACCCTTCAAACATACTGAAGATTCCAGATGAAGGTGATTGGGGATATTATTTTGAAGTGGATTTGATTTATCCAAATAGCATTAAAAATAAAACTGCTGATTTCCCACTCGCACCTGAATCTGGTGAAGTGACTGAAGATATGTTTTCACCATTCATGTCACAATTTCATAATAACTTAACAGAGTGTGGACAGCCAAGGTACAAACCATGCCGCAAACTTTTACTCACCCAATATGATAAGAAAAATTATCTCGTACACTTCTGCATACTAAAATTCTATTTAGAAATGGGCATGCTTCTAAAGTCAGTTCACCGCATTATCAAATTTAGACAGAAAGCCTTCCTCAAACCCTACATAGATAGTAACAGTCAAAAACGTGCACTAGCCCAAAATAATTTTGAAAAAGATTTTTATAAATATAAGAATAACAGTCTTTTCGGAAAGACCATGGAGGATGTTAGAAAACGTATAAACTACAAACTAGTCACTGATGATCAAAAATATCACAAATTGACCTCATCACCTCTTTTCATTGATAGAGACATTATCGATGAGGATCTTGTAGGTGTTAAAATGATAAAATCTGAAGTTGAGTTGTGCAAGCCCATCTATATTGGCCAAGCTGTACTAGATTACTCTAAGCTTGAAATGTACCAACTCTTTTATAAAATACTAAAACCATGTCCTCTCGTAAAAGAGGTTCGTTTGTTGGGTGGTGATACAGATAGTTTCTTCTTAGGTATTACCACTCAAAAAGATATAAATTTTAATGAAGTAGCTAAGTCATTAGAAAAATATTTCGACGCATCTAACTACAATCCCGCTCATCCACTCTTTTCCATACAGAATAAAGCCAAACTTGGTTGTTTTAAGGATGAAACAGCAGGAAAGGAAATAGATGAAATCATTCTCCTCCGCCCTAAAATGTATTCCATGAAATTAAAAGAATGTGCAGATAGTATTAAGCGTGCTAAAGGAATATCAAAATCAATTGTCCAAAAAATGAAACATCGGTACTATAAGAAGGCCTATAAAAATAAAAATATAACGTTTGTCAATATGACAATCTTAAAATCACAAATTCATACTGTGAAAACGTACACATTTAAGAAACGAGCGCTTTCAGCATGGGAGGATAAGAGGTGTTGGATAGGACATAACACATCTCTTCCACATGGACATCCTGATACAAACATACCTCCACCCAAAAGAATAAAACTCACGCTACCACATTCAGGAGATGTACTGACATAATTAACTTTAACTCACTATTTTGATGTTGCTTTTTGTAGATATACATGGTTGTTTTATGTATCGTATGAGATCGTTTCTTCCTTGTGAATATATGCCTACAGTTAGCCCATTCCCCCTACATCTGTGAAAAGACTTTTTCATACACATATTTTTATTTCAATAAAACATATCACAATGACTTCACTTTGTTTTCCGAAACACTAAAGTTACGAGGGATTTAGTATCTTTCACATGGATGCACTCTTGTAAACCATTGGTAATTTTGATAGCACTAGAGGGTATAGTTTGTTTGACGACGGGATGATAGAAAATAGATTGAAACATCTTCTCGACTATTCCATATGAAGCGTCTTTATCATGAATGAAATCACGTAAAATGTATTCTTTTTTCTCACCAACAGAAATAGGTAGAATCAAATCACTTTGGGGCGATCATATCTTTTTCAAATGACTGTGGAACATTGATTTCCATGATGAAGATTTAAACAGTTAGATTCGATGACGAACAAGATTTACTAGTTTGCAAGTTAAACTAAGCGTTCTATTATTTGTAAATGAAAGATATAGTTTCAACAGTTTACAGATTAAAAATAAAGTTTCAATAGTGTATGTGTTAGAAATAAAGTTTAAGCTGTTTGTATGTTAGAAATAAAATAAAGTTTCAAGAGTGTGTACGTTAGAAATAAAGTTATATCTGTTTGTAAAATAAGATTGCGGGATTTAATAGTTTGTAAGTTAGACTAAGCGTTCTACTATTTGTAAATGAAAGATAAAGTTTCAACAGTTTACAGATTAAAAAATAAAGTTTAAGCTGTTTGTGTGTTAGAAATAGAATAAAGTTTCAACAGTTTGTAGATTAAAAATAAAGTTTCAACAGTGTGTACGTTAGAAATAAAGTTTTAGCTGTTTGTATGTTAAAAATAAAGTTTCAACAGTGTTTACGTTAGAAATAAAGTTTTATCTGTTTGTAAAATGAGATTTTAGGATTTACTAGTTTGCAAGTTAGACTAAGCGTTCTACTATTTGTAAACGAAAGATATAGTTTCAACAGTTTACAGATTGAAAATAAAGTTTCAACCGTTTACAAGTTAAAAATAAAGTTTCAATAGTTAACACGTTAAAAATAAAGTTTCAATAGTGTGTATGTTAAGAATAAAGTTCTATCTGTTTGTATGCTAGAAATAAAATGAAGTTTCATCAGTTTACAAGTTAAGAACAAAGTTTTATCTGTTTGTATGTTAGAAATAAAACAAAGTTTCAACCGTTAACAAGTTAAAAATAAAGTTTCAATAGTTTGCAAGTTAGACTAAGCGTTCTACTATTTGTAAACGAAAGATATAGTTTCAACAGTTTACAGATTGAAAATAAAGTTTCAACCGTTTACAAGTTAAAAATAAAGTTTCAATAGTTTGCAAGTTAAAACTAATGTTTCAATAGTGCGTATGTTAAGAATGAAGTTTTATCTGTTTGTATTTTAGAAACAAAATAAAGTTTCATCAGTTTACAAGTTAAGAACAAAGTTTTATCTGTTTGTATGTTAGAAATAAAACAAAGTTTCAACCGTTAACAAGTTAAAAATAAAGTTTCAATAGTTTGCAAGTTAGACTAAGCGTTCTACTATTTGTAAACGAAAGATATAGTTTCAACAGTTTACAGATTAAAAATAAAGTTTCAACCCTTTACAAGTTAAGAATAAAGTTTCAATAGTTAACACGTTAAAAATAAAGTTTCAATAGTGTATAATATGTTAAGAATAAAGTTCTATCTGTTTGTATTTTAGAAATAAAATAAAGTTTCATCAGTTTACAAGTTAAGAATAAAGTTTTATCTGTTTGTATGTTAGAAATAAAGTTTCAACCGTTAACAAGTTAAAAATAAAGTTTCAATAGTTTGCAAGTTAAAACTAATGTTTCAATAGTGCGTATGTTAAGAATAAAGTTTTATCTGTTTGTATGTTAGAAATAAAATGCAGCTTCACCAGTTTACAAGTTAAGAATTAAGTTTTATCAGCTTGTATGTTAGAAATAAAATGAAGTTTCACCTGTTTACAAATTAAAAATAAAGTTTCAATAGTGTGTACGTTAGAAATAAAGTTTCAACCGTTTACAAGTTAAAAATAAAGTTTCAACAGTGTCTACGTTAGAAATAAAGTTTTATCTGTTTGTAAAGTACGATCGTAGGATTTACCAGTTTGCAAGTTAGACTCAGCATTCTACTACTTGTAAATGAAAAATATCGTTTCAACAGTTTACAGATTAAAATAGAGTTTCAATAGTGTGTACGTTAGAAATAAAGTTATGACTGTTTGTGTGTGTGTGTTAGAAATAAAGTTTCAACCGTTTACAAGTTAAAAATAAAGTTTCAACAGTGTGTACGTTAGAAATAAAGTTTTATCTGTTTATATGTTAGAAACAAAACAAAGTTTCAACAGTTTACAAGTTGAAAAATAAAGTTTCAACAGTGTGTATACGTTAGAAATAAATGAAAGTAAGAACTTCATCGTATGAGTATTCAAAGCATGTTTGTAAATCAAATGTGTGTAGTACTGACATGATAGAATCAAGCTTGACAAACGCGTTTGTCAAGTTCATTTGATTCTATCATGTCAGTACTACACACATTTGATTTACAAAACATGCTTTGAATACTCATACGATGAAGTTCTTACTTTCATTTATTTCTAACGTATACACACTGTTGAAACTTTATTTTTCAACTTGTAAACTGTTGAAACTTTATTTTGTTTCTAACATACAAACAGATAAAACTTTATTCTTAACATACGCACTATTGAAACATTAGTTTTAACTTGCAAACTATTGAAACTTTATTTTTAACTTGTTAACGGTTGAAACTTTGTTTTATTTCTAACATACAAACAGATAAAACTTTGTTCTTAACTTGTAAACTGATGAAACTTCATTTTATTTCTAGCATACAAACAGATAGAACTTTATTCTTAACATACACACTATTGAAACTTTATTTTTAACGTGTTAACTATTGAAACTTTATTTTTAACTTGTAAACGGTTGAAACTTTATTTTCAATCTGTAAACTGTTGAAACTATATCTTTCGTTTACAAATAGTAGAACGCTTAGTCTAACTTGCAAACTAGTAAATCCTACAATCTCATTTTACAAACAGATAAAACTTTATTTCTAACGTAAACACTGTTGAAACTTTATTTTTAACATACAAACAGCTAAAACTTTATTTCTAACGTACACACTGTTGAAACTTTATTTTTAATCTACAAACTGTTGAAACTTTATTCTATTTCTAACACACAAACAGCTTAAACTTTATTTTTTAATCTGTAAACTGTTGAAACTTTATCTTTCATTTACAAATAGTAGAACGCTTAGTCTAACTTACAAACTATTAAATCCCGCAATCTTATTTTACAAACAGATATAACTTTATTTCTAACGTACACACTCTTGAAACTTTATTTTATTTCTAACATACAAACAGCTTAAACTTTATTTCTAACACATACACTATTGAAACTTTATTTTTAATCTGTAAACTGTTGAAACTATATCTTTCATTTACAAATAGTAGAACGCTTAGTCTAACTTACAAACTATTAAATCCCGCAATCTTATTTTACAAACAGATATAACTTTATTTCTAACGTACACACTCTTGAAACTTTATTTTATTTCTAACATACAAACAGCTTAAACTTTATTTCTAACACACACACTATTGAAACTTTATTTTTAATCTGTAAACTGTTGAAACTATATCTTTCATTTACAAATAATAGAACGCTTAGTTTAACTTGCAAACTAGTAAATCTTGTTCGTCATCGAATCTAACTGTTTAAATCTTCATCATGGAAATCAATGCTCCACAGTCATTTGAAAAAGATATGATCGCCCCAAAGTGATTTGATTCTACCTATTTCTGTTGGTGAGAAAAAAGAATACATTTTACGTGATTTCATTCATGATAAAGACGCTTCATATGGAATAGTCGAGAAGATGTTTCAATCTATTTTCTATCATCCCGTCGTCAAACAAACTATACCCTCTATTGCTATCAAAATTACCAATGGTTTACAAGAGTGCATCCATGTGAAAGATACTAAATCCCTCGTAACTTTAGTGTTTCGGAAAACAAAGTGAAGTCATTGTGATATGTTTTATTGAAATAAAAATATGTGTATGAAAAAGTCTTTTCACAGATGTAGGGGGAATGGGCTAACTGTAGGCATATGTTCACAAGGAAGAAACGATCTCATACGATACATAAAACAACCATGTATATCTACAAAAAGCAACATCAAAATAGTGAGTTAAAGTTAATTATGTCAGTACATCTCCTGAATGTGGTAGCGTAAGTTTTATTCTTTTGGGTGGAGGTATGTTTGTATCAGGATGTCCATGTGGAAGAGATGTGTTATGTCCTATCCAACACCTCTTATCCTCCCATGCTGAAAGCGCTCGTTTCTTAAATGTGTACGTTTTCACAGTATGAATTTGTGATTTTAAGATTGTCATATTGACAAACGTTATATTTTTATTTTTATAGGCCTTCTTATAGTACCGATGTTTCATTTTTTGGACAATTGATTTTGATATTCCTTTA
Source organism: Prostheceraeus crozeri (assembly GCA_907163375.1). Taxonomy (NCBI): domain Eukaryota; kingdom Metazoa; phylum Platyhelminthes; order Polycladida; family Euryleptidae; genus Prostheceraeus; species Prostheceraeus crozeri. Next base: position 47,296 of record CAJQUW010015201.1, on the reverse strand, counting down.
GCACGCTTAATACTATCTGCACATTCTTTTAATTTCATGGAATACATTTTAGGGCGGAGGAGAATGATTTCATCTATTTCCTTTCCTGCTGTTTCATCCTTAAAACAACCAAGTTTGGCTTTATTCTGTATGGAAAAGAGTGGATGAGCGGGATTGTAGTTAGATGTGTCGAAATATTTTTCTAATGACTTAGCTACTTCATTAAAATTTAAATCTTTTTGAGTGGTAATACCTAAGAAGAAACTATCTGTATCACCACCCAACAAACGAACCTCTTTTACGAGAGGACATGGTTTTAGTATTTTATAAAAGAGTTGGTACATTTCAAGCTTAGAGTAATCTAGTACAGCTTGGCCAATATAGATGGGCTTGCACAACTCAACTTCAGATTTTATCATTTTAACACCTACAAGATCCTCATCGATAATGTCTCTATCAATGAAAAGAGGTGATGAGGTCAATTTGTGATATTTTTGATCATCAGTGACTAGTTTGTAGTTTATACGTTTTCTAACATCCTCCATGGTCTTTCCGAAAAGACTGTTATTCTTATATTTATAAAAATCTTTTTCAAAATTATTTTGGGCTAGTGCACGTTTTTGACTGTTACTATCTATGTAGGGTTTGAGGAAGGCTTTCTGTCTAAATTTGATAATGCGGTGAACTGACTTTAGAAGCATGCCCATTTCTAAATAGAATTTTAGTATGCAGAAGTGTACGAGATAATTTTTCTTATCATATTGGGTGAGTAAAAGTTTGCGGCATGGTTTGTACCTTGGCTGTCCACACTCTGTTAAGTTATTATGAAATTGTGACATGAATGGTGAAAACATATCTTCAGTCACTTCACCAGATTCAGGTGCGAGTGGGAAATCAGCAGTTTTATTTTTAATGCTATTTGGATAAATCAAATCCACTTCAAAATAATATCCCCAATCACCTTCATCTGGAATCTTCAGTATGTTTGAAGGGTTGGAGTAATACTCAAGCTCATCTCGATTTAACCAACTAAACTCGGAATGAGGTAGTGGTTTAGACAGTGAACTGCCATATAAATTATTTTGGTCATAGTACTTTAGGTGGATATGATCATCACCTACTGTTTTAGATTTTATATGATGTTTATTTACAAATGTGAGACCACCGCGTATTCCGCGCTCAAATATATTATACATCTTGGGGTCTTGTAAGAGATGAATGGTCTCACCAGTCATTTTAAAGGCTGATTTAAAGGACATGGCTGGCAGACTGATAAAGTGGACGGGATCTAACTTATCTTCTTCTAATGCCACTCGTCGAAACTCCTGAAATACATCAGCCAGCAAAAATACATCTAACTTAAGATAGGCAATCATATATTCGCCAAATGTATGGCAGTCAAATTTTATCCATGCATCTTGTGCATGATCATAATCTTCGGCCTTACATTCTTCACCGGTCAAATCATTTTTAAATTTATCTATGGGTGGAAGAGAAGTCTCGCCGAGTTTACTAATCGCATCAAAATATGCATATGGAAAGACTCCTTTCCGTGTGATGACTTCATCGGTTAGATTTGGATATTGTTTCTTAAGATTTTGTGTTAGTGGAAGAGACTTTAGATTTTGTACGAGAGAGGCCAGTGACGCTGACATGAATTGAAATGAATCTAAAAATTTTATTTCGAAGAAGACTGTCTTATTTTCTTTAGTTTTATCAACTGGTACTTTTGCTGTCATTGCCATGAATTTTTCTCTCGTTTGTGCTATTACATTAAACTGCCACGATTTCATCTGGCTCAACCCTCCTTTTATGAGCATATGACTGTCATAGCCCTTAAAGTTATGAAAAATGACGGGTAGTACACGACGTCTCAACCTAAGTGAAAAGTTACATTTGGAGCAGAGTGCGTTTCTAAATTTACCAGTGATGTGATCATGATCACGCACTTTCTTAATTTTATCGTCATCAAACGTTTTATGACATTTAGGGCATGATGTGCAACTTTCAAATTTTTGTTTGTCTTCATCTGACATATGTAGTGACTTACGCTGCAATTGTGAATCATATGATTGTTGAAATTTAGCAGCTTTACCGAGAAATTCTAGAAATTTTGAAATACAATCTTCACCTTGCCAAGTATGCATTTTGTTTTGTGTATTCCTAAAGTGGTCATGCCATACTTCATAGCAGGATATGGCTGCTGGCTTGTGGATGATATCATCAATGTAGCATTCTATGTCTGCGTAAATGATGCGCAGGGGACTTAATTCGTCACCATTATCCCTATGTGAAAATATTTTATCTTTGGGCATGCGTTCCATTTGTAATTTACCTCGCTTGCACCATTCATAATGAGTTTCAAAGTTATCTTTACTCCAAAAGGAGCGGATGCAGCGGTCGCATACAAAATGTTCACCTCTTTTAGAGTGCCCCAAGTGAGTGTACAAGCGAGAGATTTTGGGAATACCACAGTAGTGCCATTCCTCGCCTCGCTATCATCTTGTTTTACTAATAAGAGGTTGACTACACGTTCATAACAAGTTGAACGTGAATTATAGCGGGCACCCTTCAACCACTTCTCCCACACGTGAACTACAATTTTAATCTGATTATGTTTTTCGAACGTTTCTACATCTTTGATTTTCATGTTGTTACTATCACAACCTTCAAAGTCTAGTTCATCCTCCCACTGTCTATAGCTATAGGTATGATTTCGATTCGCGTTGATATCATTATAGTGAAGGATGGATAACACTGCATACTTAAAACACTGTGATGTACAATCGACATTGATGACAGCTTTCTTATTATACAACGTTTTTGGTAGTTTAAATGTGCCTCGAGCTGCATGACTTTCTAATAGGGAAATTTTGAACATGGCTGAGTCCACACCATCAAAAATGAGAGCGCTGTCGCGCTGATTGAATTTATCTACATTTGATTTTAAACATTGAATGTGAAAATTTAGCCAAGACTCGCAGTCTACAACTTCGGTTGCGGAAGAGGAAGGAACATGAAACTGTATTCTCTCCGTCACTTGACCCGTTTGAAAATCTATTTTAATATACGTGTATTTTAGTTTAAGGTAGATGAGCGCCTTCATTCTAAAATTGTCTAAATTGTTGAAGAGCGCTTCAATAATGTTAGAATTTTGAAGGAGCCACTCAGGAAAATCTATTATTTGAGTAGTGGACTCCATGCAGTAGTCGCGTACTAAATTATTATGTGAAACATTAATGAGGGAGATGGTAGAGGTACCGTTGGTGTAGTGATCATTTGCATGCGTGTGTTGAAGTCTGTGCGAAGATCGCTGAAAGTGGCTATCGAAAGAAAGAGGGCACAAATCGCAAGGAAAGGAGATGTCATCGTCAGAATCAACCTCACCTCCGGAGATTGATGCCGCTTTGCGTTGACACACACGTTGTTTGATGTGTCGAAGGAGACTGTGCTTCCTTGTAAACATATGTCCGCAGTCGGCACATTCCCGCTCGTTGCCTTCCCGCGATAGTGTTGAGCTGGAACTCACATCACCTGAAAGAGAAATCATTCTATCATCTCTGTTCAAGTCTCAGTGTATTGTTACAACCTACCTTGACTCAACAACTCTAAACTTTCCTCGAGAAGGGAGGGCGTTGGTGATGAAGTTGATGCCTGAAATTGAGGAAGATGCTATTAGCCACACGTTTGAGGGAGATGAGTGAAGAAATTTTTAACTTACCATTTCAACGAAATCAAGTTTAAGGTTGATACTTCAACAAGATAGAGACTTCACTCAAATAATACGTCTCAAATTTGGAATTCACGAGAGAGCAGTTCACTTGTACGCCTCAAATAATAACAGAATTCGCTAGAGAACACTTCACTTATACGTCTCAAAGACAGAGTGAAATGACACGAATGTCACTTTGCATATATACTTTCATATTCATCATTCATTGGCTGTTCATTCTGATTGGTTGCTTCTTTATACTTAAGAATTAGGAAAAAACTTTGCTTTTGCAAACCATGATGCAGTTTCTGACTAAACTTACAAATAAAACATCATGATCAAACTTTTCTAACTATACATCAATCTGTGTCGCAGTAAAAATATTTGACTACACTAACTTTGCAAACCATGATACACTTTCTGACTAGACTTACGAATACAACTTCAATGATGAAACTTTACTTTTACAAACGTGCGTCGGCGGTAATATTTGACTAAACTTTGCTTTTGCAAACCATGATACACTTTCTGACGACACTGGCAAGAGCTTGTTCACTAGCGAAGAGAGAAGTCTGTGATGTGTTGCGTGTGGCGCATGAATGTCCTCCCGTTTCATCCCTTCATCATTTCGTCTCCGTGATAGAGACAGTTCTTAAAAGAACTGATGGTTCATTCTCGCATGGTTAGTCAACTGTCGGGAGACAAGTGCAATGGAGATTTTATGAGGTAACCTGTGGCAGATAGCTAAATGTCGCCCTGGCGGTCAGAGTACAACGTTGAGACGAAAGGCAACCACTTGCAAACATGACGCAGAGAGGTTTCACAAGGATTACCATTGCCCACGTCCCGTGCAGTACTTATCGCTACGGACTTCACCGCTGTCTTGAAAGAACGCCCACTCACAGGAAGTATCACACCGAAAATCTCCGTGACTTGCACCGTCCATGACTTGATCGCCAGACATGAAAACCTATAGAGTTGGTAAGAGGTTGACAGACTTTGAGCAGGTTGATAGCAAGCCGTAGAGAGCTTGATTCACCAGCGTTTTGCAATGGAGATGTTTAGAGGCCACCCATGACAAGATAGCTAAGACTCAACCGATTGGCGTTCAAAGTGCTACGTTGAGAACTGTGTCAAATGCCCAACATGAGACATGAGTTGCCCCAGCGGTTTCGGTCTAAAATATGACACACTCCCTTGCCACACTTATCACTACGGCATCGTCCGCCGTCCCGAAGGAACACCCTGTCAGTGGAATATTACAGCAAAACTCTCCGTGTCTTGCAACATCATGACACTTGCTAAAGGCAAATGTGTAGTTGAAAGTCACCTCACTGGGTTTTATATGATTTTCCTACCCTGAGAATGGTCGAGATTGCTCGCCCAATCAGAAGGCTTGCTCAACTAACATCCATAATGCCTTCATTCACCTACCATTCGCTTACTTCTACAAGAATGCTTCTTAAAAGCGTCGCTTCGATCAACTTTACTTCAATGACACAACTTAAAAGCCGTTTTGGAGTTATTGTAAGTAACCATTTTTTCTGAAGCGAAAAAGGGAATATCATGATTTTAAATTCATGTAGTAGACATGACTTGAGGATAGACAAGTTAAGCTGATGAATCCGTTACAGGCATTACTCAGAGGGGATCTTATCCCAACTCCAAGGCCTAGGCCCACAAATCCAACCTCCGACGGACAGAGCGTGCGTCATATCACTGTGTTGGTATTCGGACCCCGATTTTGACATGAAAATCGGTGGAGTTATTTACATCAGGAAACAAGTCTCGAGCCGAAGCTCGCCTCGTACAACATTATAAATGCCTTAGTTAAATTCAGCAGGGTCGAAAACCCCAGAAAACCTACAAAACTAGTGAATTTAAATTTTTCAACTTTTTAGCACTACTTATGAAATTCTATAAGTAGTCTATCACTTAGGACAGGTCAATAGCGACCGAACCCATTTTGAATCAAGTCAAACGGACTTGTAGAAGCAAAGTTACAAGCCTTTAAAGTTTTGGAGTCTTTTATGGCCTGGAGACGAAGGCCATCTCCTGGCTAACCTCTAAGTCTGACGGCTTAGCTGATATCAGCAATGAAATTTTCTAAGTCGGTTTCTTACAGAAACCCGGACTTTGGAATGTCCGATGCTATCATCGGAGCTCAGACAGACGACCTACCGTTGGCAATCTCTTGTCTGAATGACAACTCACTGTCGGTTCCCAGCTTATATAGTCGGCCAATTGTCAAATCCTGAAAAATTCCTAAGTTAGAAAATGGGAAAATTGGCCTTATTACGGTTTTCAATGGCATCTCAACTCACAACCCTGACTCCAATCCGTCTCAAAATTTCGGATCTAGTACATCTCAGTGCGGTCTGTCCACAGAAATAGGTCCGAAGCCTTGAATCGATCTAGTTTTTCGGCAAAAAATAGCCAAAAATGCAAAAAATTCGTCATCTTGAAAAAATTTGAAAATTTTTTCTCTCCGATTGACTTGAAACTCACCATGCTGATAGAGAATTTGACACTGATTCCAAATCTGAAATCCGTTTTCCAATCCGATGCTTCGTTTTGAAGCTACAGCCCAAAACGTCCCAAATTCTAACTCTGTCGTTTTTCACCAATCTCCCAAAATCTTAAATGGCGTCTCACATCTGAACGAAGACAGATATGAACAAGCCGTTTGTTTCACTGAATTTGTCTCACTCTTAGCTTTCAAATGACACCTCACTCGACAAAATCCGTCCACTGGAAGCCAAGATCGAAGCTAGCGCTCCCGAGGGGGGGGGGACGTCAGCGAAAATTTTTTTCTCTCCGATTGCTTTCAAATTCACCATACAGATGCAGAATTTCACGCTGAATCCGAATCTGGCCTCCGTTTTCCCATCTGATGCTTCGTTTTGGCGCTACAGCCCAAAACGTCCAAAATTCTAACTCTGTCGTTTTTTCGAAAAATGTTGAAAATTATTTCTCTCCGATTGACTTGAAACTCACCATACAGATAGAGAATTTCACGCTGATTCCAAATCTGAAATCCGTTTTCCAATCCGATGCTTCGTTTTGAAGCTACAGCCCAAAACGTCCCAAATTCTAACTCAGTCGTTTTTTCACCAATCTCCCAAAATCTTAAATGGCGTCTCACATCTAAACGAAGACAGATATGAACAAGCCGTTTGTTTCACTGAATTTGTCTCACTCTTAGCTTTCAAACGAGCTATTGCACGACAAAATCCGTCCACTAGAAGCCAAGATCGAAGCTAGCGCTCCCGAGGGGGGGGAGTAGTATATAGTGTGACATCCGGCGCGACGCTTCGCTTCGCTTTGCTTCGCTTCGCTTGCGCCGGATGTCACACTTTTGCGGGTTTTTTTCAAAATTTTCAAAAAATCAAAATTTCAAAAATTTAGGTAGATTTCAAATTTCACGTGGCCGAAGGCCGAAGGGCGAAAATTTAGGTAGTCACAAATTTTCAAAAAAATCAAAATTTCAAAAATTTAGCTGGTCTCAAAATATCACGTAATCTCAAATTTGAGAATTACAATTTTCTCGCTTAAATCATGACCGTTCCAGGACACCGAAAATCATAAAAGTTAAGAATCTCAAAGTTTGTGAATTACAATTTTCTCGCTTAAATCATGACCGTTTTAGGACACCGAAAATCATAAAAGTTGAGTATTTCAAATTCATGAATTTTATCCATCTTTCAGGTTTTTAAAATATAACATGTGACTAATAATATTTCTTTAAAAATGGAGGAAACCGCAAGAATATATCCTTCGTTATCTCAATTAAAAACAAGTGAAATGGATCTCAATTATTATTAAGATTAGAGCATTATGATAAATTAAGAAGACTCAATTATTACTTAGACATTCTTCGTTATTGTATGCTCAACATTATTTAAAGTACTAATTGTGTGAACTAGAAGATCATTGTAACTCATAAACTCAAAATTATTCAATGAACCCGTACACTGGCTGATAATTGAAGAGAGAGAAACATCTAGCAGCTTTCCCCTAAAATTATCGTGCTATCTCTTGTCATTTCAATTTACCCATCGGTAAACTTTTGACATTTCAACTTACGCGTGCGTAAAAGTTTTGACATTTCAATTTACCACTACGTAAATTATTTTCAGAATCAGTTTTCAAAATCCATTTGCAAAGTCTGTTTTCAAATTCAGTTTTAGAAATCGATTTGCAAAATTCATTTAGCGTTTGCCAAACACATACGGGTAGTAAAGTACTTCCCATTGTGAAGACATCATGAATAGATAAAGCACATAAGAGTGCATTGACAATAAAAGCAAATGACAATAAAATTCTTTTTGTGAACTCAGAACGCATAAACGCCGATATGCGGGTTAGTTGTTATGGCAATTTTAAACAATCATTTTAACGATGAAACATATTTTACAAATGAAGTTTATGAAGAAAATGGAAATATATAAAACAATATAGATTAGAATAATTATAATATAATCATTTCAAAATCGAATAAGTAGTAAGGAAAGTCATCATTATGGAACAGCTTTAAATCAATACCCCCTCCCTTCTGACTTCTAGGGGCCCCTTAAGAAATTTTTTAATTATAAAATGAGCAACATAAAGGAGTTTCTTAAATTATATGGAACGCAAACCACGACAAATTTCGACCTATAGAAAATCGCTAATCGATTAGGAATAAAGAATTTTCATGTTCTAATGAGAGCCGAATTACAATTCCTAAAAAATAGGCCATCTGTAAATTTCATAACAAATCTTCATACGTCAGATGAAAAAGGTGTACATTGGTCAGCAGGACAAAGAAATATAAATATACTCATACGGACTTCCACCTACAAACGAAGTCAAAAAATTACTTGGCAATGAAATTTATAATACATTTCAAATTCAAAAACCGGGAACTACATATTGCGGTCAATTATGTCTTTATGTTTTATTGAAATTACAAAAAGGAGTACCATTTCTAGATATTATGTTAGAATTGAACGAACCGTAGGTTCTATGGCTACGCCTAATGAAAATAATGATAATTAAAAATCAGTTCGTTGTAATTCATTTTGATAAAATCGGCCTCTGATATTTTCGTCATCTAAATCTTTGATTTCGTAAGTAATCGGATAAGTTTGATTTATTTTCCAAACTTCAAATATTTCTTTAGTCCAATAGCCAACAAAGCCTTTTTCAAATTTATTCTTATATTTAAATATTCTAACTCTATCTCCAATTTTAAATTTCGGCTTAAGTTTCTGCAAATTCGGATTACTCTCATTCGAATAATTATTCTCGAATATTTTTTTTCTTATCAAATCAGGGTCGTCAGAAGCATTCTTTGGAGTTTCTTCAATACCAGAATGAACTTTATTATTGTACTCTTCTACAATTCCTGGTAATATCTTCAACCATTTCTGATTTCTTTGCTCAGTAAATTTCTTGAATAATTTATTTTTTAACGTCCGATTGAATCTTTCTATCACTACGGCCTTCCCTGCATTTTCAGTTGAATAAACTGAGCCTTGGCGATGACTTTCGTCTGTTTCAAATAGTGGCTGAACGTTTCGGTTATAAAATTCCGACCTTTTATCAACAAACAATTTTTTTGGCTTTCTCTTACTTTCGTTAAATATTTCTTCAAACGCATATTTAACTGATAGACCACTTTTATTTTTTAAAGGCTTTACCCAAGCGTATCGTGTATATAAATCTATAACGTTCAATGCGTATTTGTAGTCCCTTTCATTCGGCACATGAATAAGATCAGCACTCCAAATATCATCTTTATTAAATACTTTTACTTTCAATAAATATTTAGGCCTTCTGTATTCCCTATGAATTTCAGACGCGTAGGCTCGAGCGTTGCTCTCAGACAGCTTTGCTGTCGTTTCATTTAAACCCTGCCCGAATAATATTTTAGCTTGTAAAGCTTTCTTAACAAACATTCTTTCAATTTTTTCTCTAAAGGAAGGATTTTGAATACTATCTAATTCTTGAATCATCTTCTTATCAGCTGCATGTCGAGAACTTAGATCATGATTTCGATAAGCTAAATCATGCCTGTAAGCTGCGGCATCTACTCTATTTATTGGTTCTTCACCTGGTTTCGGATTATTGTTCTCATCTAGTCTTATATCTAATCGAGTTCCTGGACCAGTATATGAATGACCAGGAAGATGTTTTTCTTTCGAATATTTACTCCAAATAAATCCAGGAAAGTTTTCTAATGTTTTTTGTATGTCACCTCCAATATGCTGACAATTTGAGTTTTTATTTTTGTTTAATAGATAATTCAATAAATCTAAATTAGAAATTTTTAATTTAATTAAATTTTCGGAATTTGTAGAATTCATTTTAAAAGATAAAATAAATGTTTTACCTAATAGAACTTTGTTCAGAGGCTTTAACCGATCGGACCAAAGGTCCTGAGGTTATTACCGAATCATACTAGGACTTAGATATATTCCAGAACCATCTTTAGTTTCTTTAATTTCAATTAAATCATCAACATTGTGGAGAATATTTTTGAGAACTCGTTTTCCTTCATCAACTAATTTTAATTTACTAATAAAATTATCTACTTCTCCTTCACCCCTAGCAACTTTCTCTAACTCTCTATTATGTCGTTTTTGTTCTTCTAATGCTGCCTTCTCTGATTTATTTTTATTTACTGCTTGGACAATACCAGCTGTCCCACCTGCAACACTTCCTGCTGCTGCTATGCCTCCTATTATTAATGGAATTAATGGGAGAATTCCACCATTCTTTTCTTCTTGTAATTGAATATTCTCTATCATTGGTTTACTTATGTAATACTTTTTTTTGTTAATCGTAATAGTTTTAGGGGTATTTTTGTCAACAATATTACGTAATTTTAATTCAACAGTTTTATTATTATTACTTTTCGCTTGCGACATTTTTAATAAAAAAATTTAAAGTTATCAAAAATTTTTAATCTATTCTAGTTATGAATAAATTTCAAGTTACCAAAATTTTTAATCTATTCTAGTTACGAAAAATTTTTAAGTTAAGAATTTTTAATCTATTCTATTTATCAAAATTTTAAGTTATGAAAAAAAATTAATTAATCGACGAAGTCTTGGGCTTTAACCTATCCTAGCCATCTTTCCATTAAGAATTTCAATAGAATATTTTACATCTTCTAGCAATAAACCATAAGCCATCAATGAAGTTGTGGAATCTTTCTTTTCAATATTAATTGTTACATCACAACCAGTCTTGATAACATCTTCAGATTGTGCACTTAAATCGAAACAGAAAACAGGATATAAATGTCTCCAATCTCCAGGAGGTAATTGTGGTTCAACTCCAAATTCTATACAAAGATTTCGATAAGAATCATATTCTTCCATAAATTGATTATTGGTATCATCGAATCTTAATGGATCAATTGGATATCTGGTTTGATTTAATGAAACTTGTAAACTTCGAATTGTATTAATATGGAAGAGATTATTGTTCTTATCAAAACTTGAAGAATTATTTCTTTGAAAAGTTAGTAATAAATATCTTGGTGTATTCGCAGTTCTAGTAAAATGCAAGTTAAATTTTTGTTCGGAAAAAGTTACTGAACTAGCAGTTCTCTTTAGAAAATTTACTGGAATTGGTTTGTTAGTATTTAATCTTTTTGCAATAGCTGTTTCAATCTCTAAACTAGGAGTAATATGCTTAATCCACCATTCAAGTCTATCAATTTTTAAATATGCTTTTTTTCCAGTCTTACCAAAAAAGATTAATTCATTATTTGCTGTACGATGAATTATTAATTTAAATTTTAATTGATATGATATTTTATCATAATCTAAATATCCGAATAATGGAGACAATGAGCAATTTACTGTTTGCTTACTTTTCTTGTTAAACTCACGTCTTTCTTTATATGCATCATTATTTGTTTTATTTAAATGTTTTGCAATATTTTCTACATCTTTCGCAATTCCTGCTGAATCTGTTCCAGCGTGAGTTAAATCATCAACAATTATACCATCATTTGTATCAGGAAACCAACCTTCGATTTCATACTTTTTATTATTTTCACCAATTGTTACAAATCTAAGCATTGTATCAATTACACCTGGAGAATCACTTATTGTTTCTATATTTTGGGTTGCAACATCTAAACGCATTTGTGTAAATAATCTTGGAAAGAAATTATTCTCTAGTGCAAGATTATCGGTATCTGGTAATGGTGTTGTAAAATTGGCATCACTATATAAAGAATATTCACAGTGTAAAAATGAATCAGGTAGATATAAATAACTTTGTTGATTATCAACTTCAAAAATTAAATCACCTCCAGTATTCACTCTACTGGAAGATCCGGGATTCATAGCAATTCTTATATAGTCATTCTTTTTTTGATTATAACTGACGAACGGAGGATCGTCTAATCTAAATTTATTTTCGATAAGCGAAGACATTTTTATAAAAAATAATTTGACTTTTTGTTTTTTTTAAATTTTTTTTTAAACAGAAAAAATTTTTACTAAAATATAATTTTAGCATTTCACCAAAAAAATTTTACTAAAAAAATTTTGCTAAAACAATTTTACTAAAAAAATTTTACTAAAAAATATATTTTAGAATTTTGCTAGACCAGCTCCGCTATTAATACCATTGCCTCTTATTTCTTCAATTGAACGTTTTATGGCTACGCCTGATTTCTTCTTATGTTTACTATCAGACGGAGCTCCGCTCCTCAAGGTTTCCCCAACAGCTATGTTAGCAATTTTATTTTTTGTTTCCTCTGAAAGTTTTTTTAAATTTTTTAGTTCTTCAGAATCATTCCTAAGTTTACGAATAGCTTCTAGTTGTTTTAATTCGTTTTGAGACTTAACAGCATTTGATATTGCACTAGCTGTACTACCTATAGCAGCTGCTCCTTTTGCAGCAGATGTAATCAAATCTTTATTATTTTTAATTAAGTTAACGATACTTCCAATGCCCGAAAAGATGCCAGCCCCTTCTTTTTGAACGGCAGCTGCGGTGCCTAGGAACTTTTGTGTTCCGATTGTTTCTACACTGTCATAATGGTAAACAGATTTCATAGATGGTTCATGAGAAATTTTTTGATTTGAAGCAAAATGTTTAAGATTGTGTTTATAAATTATAGGCATTTTTTAAGATTAAATTTGACTTTTGGGAAAAATATTTACGATTGGCTAAAGCCTCGAGGAGCTTCGCTCCGACTGGTTAGTAACCTGAGGACCTTTGGTCCGTTTAAGATTTACGTTTGTGAATGGACAAAATGGACAACAACTTCGAGATAACTTTATTAATTGACTGTTGCACTTTATCTATTGCGTCAAGCAGCGTGTGATGTACTTTAATTTCTTTTCTATTAACTTGCATTTTCTCCTGATTCATCTTCAACGCCGTTTTAAGTGCATTTAACTTAATTTTAAGAACATCTAATTGTCTTTTAACAGCATCTAACTGTTCTTTATTTTCTTTAGAGTTTTCTTGTAAATTTTTCTTTAATTCATTTTCTAAATTGATTTTCAGATTTTTCATTTTATCAACTTTTTGATTAAGTGAGTTTACTTCATTTATTATTCTATTCATCTTTTTCATTTGTTTTTTTAGTAGTTTTTCATTAGTTTTTCATTTGTAATTTTAGAACTTAATTCATCAACACTTTTTTTGGAATGTAGTTTGTAACTGCTTTAAATTTTTTTTAATTCTTTCAGGTAGTTTTTCTATTTCATCTTCTAATTGTTCTTTTAACATTTTTATCTGATGTTTATTTTTAATGACTGCAGATTTTAAATTTATAGAAAGTAATATTAAAATTTTTGATTGTTCAGAAATCTTTTTAAAAAGTTTTGCTATATCTGCTTCTAGCTCTCTATCCTTTTTATCAAGTTTTAATAATTTTTCGTTTAATGATTTGTCATTAAGTTTTAGCAACTTTAATTCATTCATCAGTGGAACCAAAACATCGTTTATATATTTTTCTTTTAAGTCATTGATTTGTGTATCAACATATTGTTTATTTGTTAACTCTGTATTTTGTTGCGGAAGAATAGAAAGATGCAATGGACCAGATAAAACGTCTCCAGTTTTCATAATATAATTTTCTATTTCTATTTCTAATTCACGATTATTCGGGATATATGCACCTCCACCAACATTTGGTAACATCATTTTTTAACAATAAAAAAATAAAATTTTTTCTAATAAAAATAAAAAAAATGGAAAAACCAAATTTAAAAAAATTATATTCGTCCGCATCATCCTGTTCTTCTTATTCGACGAGATCAACGGGATTTGAAAATAAATGTTTTGATAATAATAATAATAATAATCCATGTATAGATGTTAATATTTTATTTCAATTACAAGCCGAAATATTTAGAAAACAAACAAAAGGTTTGCCATCTATAGAAACGAATTATTGTATTTTCCCGGGTGATCCATTTATAAAATTTATGGAGATTGTAAGCAAATATAATGATGTAGCTTATGTTGAATTAAATAAAGAAAATATGGTTATAATAGGTCATAATAATGTTTATGGTTTTATTACAGCAGTATTACCAATTAGTAATACTGAATGGATAGAAAATAAAATTATTAATTATATTAATGTTAGAGAATTAGTTAAAAAATTAAAATCTTTTTCCAAAGAAAAAATTAGATTATTTGTTGACGATCAAAATCAATATAACATTCACATAGAGAGTAAAAAACATAATGAAGAATTATTATGTCAAGTATATTATAGAGATACAATTTATAAACAAGAAACATTAGAAATGCCGCAAAGATATGATGATGATACATATATAGGATTGTATTCCAATTTAAATATTAATTTATTAAAATCTTATATAAATGGTTTAGCTCAACAAGAGAAAATTTATATGTGGACAACACCTTATACTATTAACAATGTCCATAATCATAATCATAATAAACGAACTGAAGGTTCTAGGGCTTTGCCCGATCTTAAAGAATCTTATGATAATAATGATGATAATAATATAGATGATGATAATATAGATGATGATTCTGAAACATCTGAAAATGGTGTAAATGATAAAAAAGATTATAAAAATATCAGTAATTATAAAAATTTATCTAAATTTCATTTTCTTACAATTGAAAATAATAATGATGGTATAGTTGAAGATACTGTTAGACAACTATGTGTCGGGTCTACAAAATTTAAATTATGATTTACATCTAATCAATTTAAAATTTTATCATCTTTAATAAAAACTAAAAGTGATTCAGATTATGGTGGTGTTATTAAATTTTCCAAAAGAGATCAAAGACCAATATTTTTCTCTATTATATTATTATCAGATAAAAAATGTAATTTAGAGTTAGATATTCCAATAAGAGAATGGTATCCTATCAGGGAATGGCATCCTATACCAAAAAGTGTAATTTATGATGATGAAGAAACAATTTATGATGATGATGAAGAATCAATTGATGATGATGAAGAATCAATAGTTAGTGAAAATAAATTTAAATTATCTTTTGATAAAACATTATATGATGAAACTTAATATGATAAAACTTAATAGAAAATACCAAAATATTCGATAAATATATTTTCATATGTAATAAGATTTTTAGATGTAATAAGTTTTTAGATGTAATAAGTTTTAGATGTAATAAGTTTTTAGATTTAATAAATTTTTAGATGTTATAAAATTTTTAGATGTTATAAATTTTTAGATGTAATAAAAAAATTATTATTCCCACGTGTCATCATCATCACTTAAATTACTCTCACAGATGATTGTTTGAAATATTTCAGCTTGAATATCTTCTCCGTTATAAGGTAACATAATTTCATTTTCATCAGGTGCTTGACGTTTAAGAATATTTATTTGACCAGAAAATTTTTTTTCTTCAGTATTATAATTTTTATCAGGAATACTAATTCCAGTTTCTAAAGATCTTTTCCATGGTTTATTAACTGTAGTCGATAATGTTTTCCCCGAATATAATTTTAGAAAATCTTCTACTTGTACTTTATCTTGTGAATATCCTTTGAATGTTTTCTTTTCACTAAGTCTCCCTTGCTCATCTACAGTAATACAGTATTTTACTTTAGGTGCAATAAACATTGCATAAATAATTCCACCATTTCCATAATCATTTTTCCCTGGACACAATTCTCCTCCAACATATCCAGCAGCGTCTAATTTATTAAAGAGCTCATTGGAAATATATATTGAATCAGTATCTGTATAATGAATGTATTTTTCTTTGAAACCATTAATTTCTAAAATAAAGTTATTCATGATTCTTCTAGAGTGAGAAAGAATGAAAGAACCTAAGTGTGATGGCATGAATGACGTCTTCCCATCTTTTACAATATTAGTTTTGAGAAATTCATCTTCTTCTATTTCTACTTTCGCTAAATATTGTTCATCATTTAATTTTTCATAATCTTTTACTTCTTGAGTGAAATTTTTTCTCAATGTATTCTCATTCCATAATTGATATTTAGTGGTTATATCTTTTTGCACAGTTTTGCCATATAGCGAATTCATCAATAATTTAATTAACTCATCACCTACAGTATTTCCTTCTGTTTTATATCTTTTTCTCAAATTAAAAAGATTTTCAATATAATTTCGAAATGGTGAAACTTGATAATTTTTTTCGTACATTATACCATCAGTAATATGTAAGATTTTTCCCCCACATCTAACAATTTCTTGTATGTCTACAGAAGTTAATACATCATAACATATACCATTTCTAAACCTGATTACTTTTACATGAGAATTATTATTTTGATTTTTAACTTTATCTTTTATAGGAACTGGTTGGAAAAACATATCATTCGGATATTGAAACACAACAGAGAATATTCCAGTTTTAGGTCTAAATGTTTGTGTATTAAATTTATATACTATTTCCCGCTCTTCTTCTTGACGAAATTTTCTAGCTGATTCAGCTTTAGGGTATTCTGAATTTTCATCATACATAGCTGATGGATATAAAGATGTTGCATCAAAAGCCATTAGAAATTCATTTTTTTGTTCAAGTAGTTGATTTGAAATTTTCTTACAAATTTCAGTTTTATCTCCTAAATCTCGATACTGTTTCATTAAATCTATTAAATTACTTCCAGGGGACAAAGCCCCACCAGCGTAGCGACCAAGGGACAAAGTCCCCCCAGCGCAGCGACCAGGTAAATACTGTTTTAATATTGGTAACAAGATGTTACAAAATGGCGATATGTATTTTCTTATATTTGCTGAAACTCTTCCACCTTTAACAGATTTTCTAATATAATTTCTAGCCCATAAATCTATATGAGAATGAATATTTATATTGTCATTTTGTACGCTTTTCATCCAACCGTTAAATGTTAAAGCAGAGGATGTTAAATTAGTAGTTATATCTTCACCAACTAAATCTCGCATAACATTATTATATTTGTAGATACAAAAAGCTAAAGGAAGAATATCGTTAACTAAATATGGTCTCCATTCATTTTCTTTTTCTTTATAATTTTCATGTGTTATGTCTCCAATTTCATAATTTAATTTACACACATTCGTAGGAATTTTAAAATTCTCACACCATTTAGAAAGACTTGTTTTTACATGTTGATAACTACATTTCATTATAATAGTTTGAAGTGCTAATTTACCTGACGGTGAATCTTTTTTCATATTGTTTTTAAATCTAAAAGATTTCTGAATGTATCTACTAACACATTCAGTTGTATAAGGATTTTGTAATGAAGCAGTCAATATTCCTCTTGAAGTTTTAAGAGGCGGTTTAGATAATTTAAAATTAGCTTTTATCGGAAAATAGGAATCAAAACCTGATGAATTGTGAGCTATTAAAGTTACTCTCGAATAATTAAATTTTCCAAGAGTTTTAAAAAATTGATGGATCGGACATACGTCCTCTGGGTTTCCCCCGATCGAACATTCATCATCCTCAGTTCTCGTAAATATTTTCACACAATTTTGAAGTTTATTAAATTCTAATTCAGTTAAATTATTCTACTCATTAATCTGTTTTTTAAGTTTTTTAATTTCATCTTCATCTTTTGATCGTTTAATTTTAATCATATCACTTAACAAACGTGTTTCTAATTCTTTCAATCTTTGTTTCGGTAAACAACATATAAATTTATTAAAATTAATAGCTCCTACAGCGTAAGGAATAGGATGAGCTGTTGAACAGTTAGGATCGGGAAAAGTTTCGAGATCCCAAATATATGTTGAACCATAGTCAATTTTTTTCTTTGTTATGATTTTATATGGACGCGTTGTTAGATTTTCATCAGTAACTGTTTTATATATGGGTTTGAAATTATTTTCAATTTCTCTAATAGCTTTTAATTTATGAAATTTATCAATTAAACAATAGTGACCAATTGGTGAACCTGCGTGAAAATAATTGTAATAAACATAATTATGAAACGTTTCAATTCCTCTAGGATTTAAATGACGATTGGCAGGACTATAATATTGAACGCATTCTCCAAAATATTTATTGAATTGAGAAAATTTGCAGTTTGACATTACTCCTGTTCTAGATGTGGCTTTCTCTTTATATAAAAAATTATTAAACATTTCTTTCATCATTTCTCCTTGTTCTTCATTAAAACCTCGTAAAACATTATAACATTTAATAAAACAAAAATCTTCAGAAGGAATATAACAATATTCACCGAAATATTCTTTGATTCTATATTTCATATTAATCCCTGCCCCTCTATGCGATCTTTGTACTAACTTCATTCCAAAATCTTCATATTTAATATTACCTGTAAAAATCCATTCGTTAGCATCGGATTTCTCATCCAGATTCGAAAACCATGTTTCAAATGATTTTTTATTATAGAAGGTAACGTAAAAATTTTGAATTATATTTTCCTGATCTTTAACAACTTTTCCAAGTAAATTAATAATTTTACCATTTGCTAAAAGTTTCCGCATATCATTTACTACATTAATAAAAGATACATTTTCATATTTAATTTCATTTGGATTAAATAAATTACATAAATCATCACCAAGTTCATCCTTAATTCTATCATCAAAAAAGATATCACTAATAGGAGTTTCTAATATTTCTTTTGTTCCACGTTTCTTTTTTTTAGTATTACGTCTAATACTACGCCTAGTACGTTTCTGTTTTTTAATACGTTTACTACGTTTACTATGTTTAATTTGCGCATCAAACTCAGCAGTTTGTTTCTTGCTTAATTCATCAATCCTAGACGTTTGTCCGAGAGACATTTCACGATTCATATTTTTTAAAAGAAAAAATGAATTTTTACATAGAACCTCGGTTCCGTTTTTACATATACACAGGAATATGTAATTGATGTAATGTTTCTAATTCATGTGTTGTTAAATGTTCTTTCTTAACCAACCACCATAAATTATTATACGCCAAAAATACTCGGAAACTTCTTAAACAAAGTGGAAAGTCTTTTGTTTTAACACACGGTTTAATACCATGTTTTGTTTTATAATCTGTAACGAGCGCTACGTATTTATGATGATAATAAAATCTAACTTCTTCCTTCGAATTTACAGGATTTGTAGGATGACGATAATCTTTTAAAACTGGTACATGCTCTATCTTGTAAGCATTCAACATATTTTTTTTTATTTTTATTAACAAAAAATTTATAAGAAAAAATTATTCGATCACTCCGCGAAAATATTTTCTATAACTCTATCATGAATTTTTTTATCAATATTAATTGTGATAAATGCATAATCTTTTGACCAAGCATTGTTGCACGATTGTTTAAATTCATCTTTATTTCTTACACATAAATCTCTTAACAAATCACTTAAGTTTCTTGCATTTATTTCAAATAGTATAAATATATTTGCATTCTTTCTAATAACACTTCCGTCTAATGAATACATACTTTGTGTTAAATAAAATACACTACAGTTATTATGTCTACCTCTTGTGAAATAATTTCTCTGAACTGACTGATTTCTGTCATTAACACAATCATCAAAAATTACACAATGTTTCATTGTTTTATCTAGTTTACTAGGATCTTGCATATTACCACTATCATCTATTAATTGTATTTTTATATGCTTATTTTTATTAGATTCTACTAACTGATTATTTTTTGCTGCTTCTTCACACCACGAACTTATTTCTTCTTCATCTTCAGATTTTTCATATTTTTTGAATAATGAAGCAATTGCTGTTTTTTAAGATTATTTTCAAATCCATATTTTAAAAATTGATAGACGGGTTGTTCTGCCGTTGTTGTATAAATTATAAGATTGTTATAATCCAAAAAATTTGGAGTCGTTAAAATTTTAAATAATAGATATGTTTTTCCACATCCAGATCTTCCACAAATAACTGACAAAACTTTATTAGATAAATTTGGATGATGATTAAATTTAAGTTTTTTTTATTAAATGGAGGTACTTCACTCATTTTTTAATAAAAAAATTTTTTTTTATTTTTTTTTATTTTTTGTTTCTAAAGAAGAAGAAAATTAAACTTCTCTAGCTTCGCGTGGGAGTTTATACCTCCCGAACCAAAAGATCTACCATAATCTCTTCACCTCCAAAATTTATTTCTTGTCCTTTTTCATCAGTGATTCTAATGCCAATGTTGTTAATAGTTTTTCTTGTAATAGGAAAATATATTAATGTTTGTGGAATTACATTTAATCTATCACCAATGGGTACAGTAAAAGCTGGAAAACTGAATATTAAATTTGATAATTTACCATTTATATATCCTCTTTCAATAATGTCACAATGTACAACAATTGAATTTATTTCAGTTATTTTTGGAATCTTCTCACCTAAATGATAACCTTGACTATAGGTTTGTTTATTAAATCCTAATAGCTTTGACAATGATCTATCATGATTAAAATCAACTTGATGATTTTCGTCTAAAGTAAGAGAAAATTTATTAACTGCCGGTTCAACTGCAAAATGTAATTGTTTCTTATCTTTAAATGGTATACCTAAATGTCTCTTAATTTCATTTGATATTGATTCAACTTCGTAAGAACCAGGAAGAAAAGTTAGTACTTTCCACGTTTTGCCTTTATCAGTAGAATATCTAAATTGATCATTCACATCTTTTATAACATTTTGAATAGTGTTAAATGTAGAGAAACTAGTCAATGCAATTTGATAATTTTTATTTTGTTCCAAATGTAGAATGGGTTCTAAATTACAAGTGTGTGATGAAGTAGTTGTTATAATTTTTAACGTCGTACTAAATTTTGATGAACCCAAAATCTCTGTCAAATTTTCTAAATGATTATTAATTTTGTCTAAATCTGCTGAACACATTTTTTAGTTAAAATTTTAAATAAATATTTTTTTATAAAAAAATTAGAAACAACATATTTCAGCTACACTTTTATAATCCTCTTCATTTAGAATCTTCTTTTCTAACAGTCTTTTCAATATAGCATGAATTTCATTGAAACTAGAATTATGTCCTTCTTTTATTGCAGATATTAAAATATTTAATCTATTTAGTAATTCTTGTGGATCATCTGGTAAAAATATGGTTGTTTCTGTTTTCTGTTTTTCAGATAAACCTTTTCCTACTTTAACTCCCGTTGATAATAAATTTTCTAATTGTTTATAACGTCTAAGAGATTTTACTGCACCAACTCTGTCTAACATAGCTTTATATTTTATGAGATCTTCTACAGCATAATTATTTAAATCTGCTCCTCTTAAAAGATTAACAAAATTTCTATCTAAATTAAAAGGAGATTTATCTGGTGAAAAAATTAAACCTCGAAAAGGTTGTGGAAATATTTCTTTTTGTCCGAGATAAAATCGAGGTATTGTTTTTCCATCTATAAATGAAATAGAATGTTCAAATTGCATAGATTTTGGTAATTTCTTATTAATGTTTGATTCTAGTAATCCATAGTCATCTAATATAGTTTTGTTCTCTGGATCTGTTATATCAATTTGTTTATCATTATTTGTAAGTTCTTTTTCAAGAGTTTTAAATGGTTTCATAGTTTTTTCAAAATCAGTTTTTACTTGCTCGGTTTGCTGCATTTTTTCAAACATATCAGATTGAATACCAGCTTTTATCATTCTATGTTGAAGATGATTTTCTTTCATAATATTTCTTTGTTTTATTAACTCTTCTAATTGTTTTATTCTTTTAAAATTATCAGCTCTAATTTTATCCATTTTTAAAATATAATATTTGAATTTTGTGGTAACATTGGAATACAGCAAAAACATTTTACTGTACAAATTATTTTTTTATTGCTTTGTAGTCTGACATCTTTTCGTTTAAAGTTTTCTCGTTTTAAGTTTTGTTTAATAAAGTTTTGCTTAAATTTTCGCTTAAAGTTTTTAGCTCTTCTAAAAAAATTTTGTCATTTTCTTCATTAGAAATTTTACCATCACTAGAAATTTTGCCATCACTAGAAATTTTGCCATCCTGTTTATTCTTATCATCAACTTTTTCGGACTTTAAATGAAATGGCGTTTTATTAGCTTTATTAGCTATTTGATCAAATTTTTCAATCTCATCTAACGTAATAACATTATCATCACATACTCTTTGAAAGTAGTAATGTAGTTTATCATAGACTTCTTTAATATGTAAATGCTTAGTTTTTAATGATTTTCGTTTCTTAGTTATTAAAGATTTATCTAACATTGTAACAAGTGAAGTTGCAAAAACACCTGTACCTGTTAAAGCTGTAGCAACAACAGGAATTGTAAGAACACCAGATGAAATGACAATTGTTAAAGCACCTAAACTTATTGTTAAGAATATGCCAATTCCTTGTGTTACATTCTTAACTTTGGTCCATCTCTTTCTTAATTTTTTATAATGCTCTAATCTTAATAATAATTGAGCACCTAAACTTATTGTTAAGAATATGCCAATTCCTTGTGTTACATTCTTAACTTTGGTCCATCTCTTTCTTAATTTTTTATAATGCTCTAATCTTAATAATGATTGAGATTCCTTATCTTTCATATAGCGTACTCTATCTTTGTGCTTTTCTTTATTCATTTTTTCAATGTCCATTAAAGTAGAACTACGTTCATATGATAACGAAGGATATATTCTTGAGGTTTCTTCCACTTTTGTTTCATCCACTTTTGTTTCTTCCATTTTTAAAGAAATGTTTTTAGTCACATGATATATTTTGAAAACCTGAAAGATGGATAAAATTCATGAATTTGAAATTCTCAACTTTTATGATTTTTTCGGTGTCCTGGAACGGTCATGATTTAAGCGAGAAAATTGTAATTCTCAAATTTTGAGATTCTTAACTTTTATGATTTTCGGTGTCCTGGAACGGTCATGATTTTAAGGGTGAAAATTGTAATTCTCAAATTTTGAGATTTTGAAAAATTTGAAAATTGGGTATTTTTAAAAACGCTTAAATTTTCGCCCTTCGGCCTTCGGCCACGTGAAATTTGAAGTCTACCTAAATTTTTGAAATTTTTGAAATTTTGTTTTTTTGAAAAAACCCGCAAAAGTGTGACATCCGGCGCAAGCGAAGAGAAGCAAAGCGAAGCGAAGCGTCGCGCCGGATGTCACACTATATACTACTGGGGGGACGTCAGCGAAAAATTTTTTATCTCCGATTGCTTTCAAATTCACCATACAGATGCAGAATTTCACGCTGAATCCGAATCTGGCCTCCGTTTTCCCATCCGAGGCTTCGTTTGGGCGCTACACACCAAAACGTCCCAAATTTTAACTCTGTCAAAATTTTGAAGAAAAATTTTTTCTCGCCGATTGAGCTGGAAATCACACCACAGATGCAGAATTTGACGCTGAATCCGAATCTGGCAACCGTTTCACCATCCAAGACAACCTAGACGGCCGCCCACGTCAACCTAGACGGTCGCTCACGTCAGACCAACTCACCCGAGTCTCACACTCTGCCGCTTCCGAAGGGGGGGACGTCAGCGACTTTTTTCGATGGCGGCCATCTTGCGCTATCCAGAAGTGGAGTTTTACTTACTACTGTGAAACCTTCAACTGATTTATCGAAATGCTCTATCAATGAAAGTGACTTCTGAAAGAAATTAGAAATAGAGACGCTTGAATTATTATGTGAACGGAACTGCATTAGGTGTTTTGAACAGGAAAGATCCCTTCTCTTGTTTCCATGTTCTCATTTTGTTATGTGTTCTACATGTTATGTAACCTTGGAAACTATATTTTGTCTCCTTTGTGATGGAGAAATAATTTCAACAGTCAATGTATATCGTTCATGATGAGTCATCATGTGTGTCTGTGATTGGTTGCTATTGTACAGCTTTTGTATACTATAAGGTTATCACACTTCTATTTCAATCATACTTGTTGAGGATTGTAGACATTAATAAACATGCCATTTACCACAATCATTCCTGTTTCAATTATTCACAAAGACAATCTGTTTACTAGCAAGATTTTCTACTCTGCAAATGATGTTATTGGTTACAAAGCTGATCTTATAGATCTGATGGAGGATATTGTCACATTCTACCATTGTGAAGATGGTATTGAACTTCAGAAACTCTTTATGAGGACATTGACCAATGCCCTTACGCGAGTACTAAGATTTTGGCTCGATGAAGTGTTCAAACCTCTGAGTTTGACGGAAGCTATTCCACAGAGTTCTCGTTGCTATTGTGAAATGAGAACACGGAAATTGAAGACTTGCTTGCATGATATAATCACATTTAGCCACTATGAGGAAAATGGTGGCAAATTCAAGGTGGACATGTTTGCCGAACCCCCGTCGATGAGTGTCAACGTGTCAGTGCAAGATGAGCGGGATATAACCAAGTTCAGAGCATACTATGCTAATCTTTTAAAAGTCTTCGCTTCAAAACCATGCTGTTCATGCTGTCCTCTATCAAAGGATTTAATGTGTGATATAGAACAGCTTATAACTGCAACGACTCAGACCTTGAGTGATGTTGATGACTACGACCTACCATCTGTTACCGTTTGACTTTGTTGTATGGAACTAAGCAAAAATGGATATTTTCATAAATGCTTTGCTTTTATCATAATAAAAATGACTGCAAAAAGAAAGGCATCTCTTTCTCGGAAGAATGGTTCTTTTAAACCTTCAAGTCAGTTTAAGAAGGCGTTGCGAAAGTAAAACAGCATGCGAAATAATAAAATTAAGTGCAAATTAATTCAAAACTCAAGTGATTATTTCATCCGTGATTTGGCTTTTGCGATACACAAATGCCTCCCAATACAAGGCTTTATTGAGTACTGATTCTCTGAACAACATTCAAAAATTTTCAAATCCAAGAAGCAGTGATACGAAAAGGCGGAACTTAGTTCAGCGTGGAGGTGGTTGGTTTTTGAATATGTTGAATTATATTGGAAACAGCATTTACAATGTACTCAACAGTCCACTAAGGAAAGTTGTAGCAGGTGCCGCAGTGTTGTTGTAGACGACGGATCATGGATTGACACGTCATCATTGATTGATGACTCATGTGAATATGTATATAAGAGAAACGCGCTTGTTCTCTTTAATAACTTTCAAGCTATCATTCATCGCCGGTGGTTGAAAAGCTCCAAATAAGTATAACTTTGAATTATGTCTCAAAAAATGTATATAGTTAGAGAGGAGAGCGACTCATTTGAACGTGATCTCTTAAAATTCCGACCGACAAGGAAGGTTCAAGGGATTGGAAATACCTTTTACTTCCCTAATTATAATAATATATAATTTCCCTAACTTAGTAATAATATTATTATTGTTATTATTCCAAACGTTAAGCTATGGTGACGATGGTTTCTACCTTCAAGTTCCATTTTTCCACAGTAATGGTATGTCTTCATCTGGATATAGCAACATGAGACAAATGCGAGTGACCTTTCCGAAATGGCAGCAGATGATACTCAAAACCATTGACTCTTTGGCGAAGGAATGCGTTGAGTTGCCCGAAAGTGCTCCTGCACATTGGAGGAAGGCGTTAGCGGAAGGAATTGGCTATAAGGAATTACCCGAGTTCGATACACTATTCCTGAAATTGTCCGATCACTTTCAAGCATTCGATCTACTTGGAAATACAATGGAGTGTGATGATCTGAAGCGCGGACGATACATGGGTTTAATATACGTCAACGGACTATACATTGGTGCTCACGGCTCAACCGGAAAAGGGGCATCGTTACAAATGAAAGTTCTACAGTTGGTTTATGAGCCAATGCCGATTGATAAGTGCCTAATCACCATCGATAAACCTAATTCAAAATATGGGAAGGATGTTGAAGAATGCAAAAAGCGGGGACGAAAATCCAAGGAAGGGAGTGTTAAGTTCAAATTGAAGCGCCAAGATGCTCAAATTGACGCGAAAAGTTATTTTAATGCTGACATTGATGAGGAAACACAAATGCTGTGAATATGAAATGAAAGTTTCTAAATGTAAATAAAGTTGTTATGGAACACGACTTGTTTTATTCTAAGCAAACTGGTGGGTGCTAGTCTTTAAAGCTTTTGAAATTTCAGAATGACAGATTTTCGCCTATTCACTGATCGTACAATGTGTGTGGCCGGTCCAAGTCAGTCCGGTAAAACTACTTTTGTAACTCCATTACTACAATTTAGAAATGAGATGTTTAATAAAGAAATTAAAAGAGTTAAATGGTATTATGGTATATTTAAACCACAGATGCATTCTGCACTTCGTCAGAAAGGTTATGATGTGAAGCAAGGGTTACCGACAACTGAAGACATCAAAGCAGGTGACTTAATTGTGCTGGATGATCTATTGCGCGAAAGCAAATCATCGAAAGATGTAACTGAAATGTTTATTCAGACAGCACATCATGGGGAAGCCTTCATAATCTATATCACCCAAAACATTTTTGATGGAGGGAAAGAGCAAAGAACTAGGAGTTTGAATACACATTATTTGGCAATATTTAAAAATCCAAGAGACAGCGGTCAGATACATCATCTCAGTAGACAGATGGCTTTAAATACATCTTAACCGTAATAGATATTTTATATCGCTATGCTTGGGCACGTGCCCTGAAATCTAAACGAGGACCAGAAGTTGAAGCGGCTTTTCAGAGTATTTTTGATCAGAGTTCCACAATGAATACAGACCGATCAAGGCAAGGAATTCGAGAACTCTCATGTTTGAAGTCTCCTTAAAAGTCATAATATAAAATTGTTTAGGGTCAAAAGTGCTTATAAAGCTGCCATGGTTGAGAGGTTCAATCGCACATTGAAAACGAAAATATGGCGCTATTTTACTGCAAAAAATACACATGTTTGGCTAGGTGAGTTGCAGAAATTTTTCAAGAATTACAATGAAAGCTATCATCGTATTATTAAGATGCGACCAATTGATGTTACCCCAGATAATGCGATGGATGTATGGCTTCGATTGTATGATAAGAAAGCGAAAAACATTTCCAATGAAAAGAAAATAAATGTTGGTGATAGAGTTCGGATTTCGAAGGTTAAGTCTACATTTGAAAAGAGTTAGAGAGAGAGAGAGAGAGAGATATGAGAGGTTGAGGTCCAGTTTTCTAATCTTTTCTCGATAAAAATGTTGTATCTGCTTAAAATATACCGCACCTCCGATTAATAATAGGAATAATAATAGGATTAGTAACCTGCTGCTGGGTGTGATGTGTAAATAAGAACAATAAATAACATGATTAATAACATCAAATTATCTTACAAATGACAAGATGCATGCCCTGTTTCCTCTCCTCCCTGGATCATTATAAATCACGTTTCATTGTTGACATTCATATCGTTATCATCATCTGTACATATGTCAGACTTTTTCAGACTTTCATTTCAAACACGTCATCAAAGGAATTCAACGACGATCAAGGTGCTAGTGTGTTTTTACCTTTCATCTCATACATCCAATCATGTCATCTTTCACCTTCATTCCTCTAGTAATTAAATGAAATAATTGTATGTACCACAACGTTTGTACCCACTCGTTGGGTAATAAACTTTTTGAGTTTTGAGAGAGAGAGATCAAATTTATTTCCGAAACGACAATGAGCGTTCGTGATTACAATATAAAAGGTCATTCATACAAAATAATCAAATGTGTCCAGAATTATACAATTTGCTGCCAGAGATGATGAAGGATTTTTTACGTAGTGTCGTTCGAATTTTTGGAATGTACAGGGATTCCTTTTGTCGTGAGGTTCTCAAACCGCTTTGCAGTCTGGTTGGGGGAAGAAGATGGTGGAGAGGATGGTATGGGGACAAGATTTTCAGGAAATGTTTCTTGTACAGACTGTTGAGATGATCAATAATAGGCGGCGATGAAATAAACCGAATAGCTTCAGCGTAGCTCTTTTCAGGAA
The DNA here is from genome assembly GCA_907163375.1 of Prostheceraeus crozeri. Taxonomy (NCBI): domain Eukaryota; kingdom Metazoa; phylum Platyhelminthes; order Polycladida; family Euryleptidae; genus Prostheceraeus; species Prostheceraeus crozeri. The sequence goes on along the minus strand of CAJQUW010015201.1, from coordinate 19,281 downwards.
AGATAGTCCTTAGTGATGTGCGCTCAACACGTTCGATGACAGATTTTAGGTCATTGGTAATAAATCGGAACCATGCTGGTGCAGCATATTCGAAAAGGCTGCGGATGTGGCTTCGATATAGACGGAGAAGTCCAGTATGGTTTCCACCGAAACGTCGTAGGGTCCGCAACCAAAAGATACGTTGACATGCCGTTCGCTTACAGCTCATGATGTGTTCTCGGAATGTAAGCAGAGCATCTGTAGTCACTCCAAGAAGTTTGATAGAATGCACCTGCGCGACTGGCGAACCATCGATAAGGATTGGCGAAGGTTTTTCGTAGGCTTTTTTCGAGCTTACTATCAGTTCAACTGTTTTGGTGGAGCTAATTGGCATATTATTTGAGTCACACCAATGTTGCAAATTATCAATGGAGCCTTGAGCCCTGACTTTCATATCATTAGTGTTTTTGCAAGAAGAGGCGATCGAAATGGTGATATCGTCAGCGTAGATGTCATGGTCTTCTGAGAGGTTCAGATCACTTATGTATGTCAGCCACAACCACGGCCCAAGTACAGAGCCTTGGGGAACACCGCCAGTAAAGTCATAGCAGTTTGATAAGACTGAATTGAGACGGACGGATTGCGCTCTACCATTCAGGAAGCTTTGTGTAAGATTAATGAGACTGGGGTCGATGTGTTGGTCTACTTGCTTTTGTAGGAGAAGCACCGGCCGAAGCTTGTCGAAAGCTTTTGTCATATCGACCATCACTGCTCGAATGTATGGGAATCCCTGATCTAGCGATAGCGTCCATTTGTCAAAGATTGAAATAAGAGCATTGGTTGTACTGCCATCGTTGATGTAAGCATGTTGGTTAGGTAGCTCTAGTTGATTCTTGTATTGTTTGCAGATTATTCTTTCGCAGATCTTTGATATTGTGTCAAGGAGAGTGATAGGACGATAATGTTGTGGCATAGATGGAGATCTCAACTTCGCAATCGGACGTACTATGGCTGATTTCCATACCTCTGGAAAGTGGAGGTCATTGAATATCTGATTGATGATGCAAGCTATCGGTTCCAAGATTTGCTCTCTTCCGTGTTTCACCAACCATTTCGGGACGCCAGAAGGTCCTGCTGCGGTGTGCTCCTTAATTGAACCTAGAAGCTCGAGAATCACTTTATCTTTAGGAGGAGGGAAGAAAGTACCTGAAGGAAGGAATATTTCAGGTTCGTCTGTAGCTTTTTTTATTCATCTGTCATCGCCATGCGCCACTCTATCGTTTAGCCCTCTTGCTTTCTTCGCTTTCATGGTTCAATGTTCTGCGATCCTCCCCACTCCGAACTGTTTCACAATACTTTTGGCAAATTTCGACACAGTGATTGTCCCCCCACCGTTATACCCACTGTCTCCGCAGCAACCACTAACTGTACTCTTGCTTTTCCCTCAAGCAATCGCCTCACATCGCATCCATACTGCAAGGGCCGTCTACGCCTGTAATCGTGTTCCACCGCCGGCGCTCTCCTCTCTCTCTCTTTGCCTCATGCGATACTGTCCGTGCTGAGAGATCCGCTTGTGTTCCGACGTCACTATTTTATCGGGAAGTCCGCCACGACCTCGATCGGCTGCAACTATCTTCTCCAATAATACTGCAAGGGCGACTCTTGTCGCGCGATGCTCCGTGGCCTAAATGCCTTTGGCTAACCTCTAGAACAGGGTTCTAGTTCGATCCTTCCCTCACGAACTATTTTTTGCTATTTACTCGAACAATCTATGCTGCCATGGACGGTCGTACATTTTTACAGCTCCTGCCAGATTATCTACCAATTCTTTATTATTGACTATTTTCAGCTTTTCATAAAATAGCAAACTTTTTTATATGTTCAGTGAGGAATAAATTTGCGAATCGAATTTTCCCTTCCAAACTTGCTTCATTATAACTTCGCTCGCTCTGATCTCAAACTTTCTCGCCTATCGCCTTTATATTGAATTCATTTTTAGAATAACATTTTTTTTGAAATTACTATTGCCATAACATAAATAGTCATTTCCGTGCCAATTTGGGACAGATACTATGTCAATATCGACATTGAGTTAGTATTTTAAATATCAACGAGCTGAAATGATAAGACAGGTGCAGACACATCAGAATCACAACATGCAAACCCTGGTAGACATAGATAGCAGTCGAATAGCTGCAGCCAAGCCATGACAACTGCCCTGAAATGAATGCCTCCTCGCTGGTACTCGAAACATTTTGGAAAAACACTGCTCCAGGATAACTTCCCGACAATTCCTGATTCTTGGCTTTTTTCGCATCGTCGTTATATTTGCAAATGAAATCGGAATTTTGCAGAACTTCTTACGGGTCTAACAAAAGCTCAAAATTGTGCATCTCAACAAGCCATCACTCATCACTTTTCAGTTACCTTCCTTAGACGAGTCATGCACTTCAAAAGACAAATACTAAAATTTGTGCCACAAAAGCACGTCAAAAATTTGGCTATGTTCACTCGGAAGCCATCAAGCAAGTTACACTGAAAAAATCCGTTATTCGTGACAAAGACTGATGCTTCCTAAAATGCGTATTACCATCATCCAAAACGTCAGAAAGAGACACAACACAAGACTCAAAACAATATGCTATGTGAAAAGTGAGCAAACGGTCATCTAGAAGATTTTTGGGAGCAGCAAAAGTTAAATTCAAAATCACCAACATTTCAAAACCAAAATCAAGAAGTTCTCAAGAAGAATACTGCAAGAATTGCAGCGGCCATTATCAGCTGAAGATGGACTATATGGAAAAGCGTGCCGCATCTTTCATCGAGCCGTTGTCCCCAAGAACCGACAGTAACTGGACCAAACTGAATGACAAACTATCCAAAGTACCTCCGCCATCCGTTTCAGATATCCCAATGAGACTGAATTTTAGCATTGTCTTCTTCTTCCGACAGATGAGAGATTTTACGCTCGTTTCCTCCTCAGCAACAGCTTGTGGCCATCCGTCTTCGTTTCAACACTTGCTGAATGCATGTGAAGCTGTATTGGCCAATTAGTTTAAAACGGCATCCTTAAGGCATTGGTTACCGCCTATTCTGGAAAGTCTCCTATACGATATAAGCGCATCCATTGCAGGTGGAAATCTTACTGCTTGAAAAAACGAAAGGAGATTAATTGGGATGTTCAGACCAAATCGTCGGGAGAGTTATACGTCGCTTGTCTGCTAAGTGCAGATGTATCTAATACGTCAAGACATCATTACATAATTCTTGCCTCACAGATAGAGTTTCCTGTAAAAATGGAACAGAAAATATCATCCCATCGCGTCAGAGCAGTGACTCATATCTTGGAATAACCTGGACTCTGCATTTTAAAAGTGGATATGGCTAACCTTCAATTCGGTTCTAGAATGCGGTTCAAGATCAATGCTAACAGCTCTCCGAAGATCCACAAATGGAATACCTGGTGCTAATGTTGTCACCTTTTCTATGGCATACAATGGACGCAACCTCTTTCATGTCGAGGCGTTCCAACGAGTGGCGAATCCACTCGGGTCCATTCCTCTTGCCCTAAGCATTGCATCCAGTAGTGTTCAAAGCCATTGAAATCTTCTTGCACATCTACTTTTCACCATTGTTGTATCATGTGATGACGGCATCCCTTGCTGAAATGAAAGAAGAAAGTTCTAAAACGGCATGACGAAGTATTTATGTTCGCAAGGTGGATGATCTATACGGACCTCAAGCTGCAGACAAACAAAATGTGAACTGTTTGGTAAAGGCAACCTTGATGACTATTTCGGTTCCTGACTTCTAAAAATCTAATTTCAGACGCCTATTCAATTTCGAGGTACTTTGGTTCGCCTGTTGGAGATCACAAATTTCTGCTCCGAAATTATAGAGAAAAGCTGTGAATCCTTGCACTCTGAATTATTTCACCTCATACACGGGGTTACGGATCCACAAGTTTCCTCTATCTCTCTAGGACTTTGCCGGGTTCTGTAGGATGACTCATTTGCAAACTGTTATCCCCCTGAATGCACAGCAGTTCCGAAAAATGCTAGAAGAAAGTATTGCCAATTGAACTATCGGAGCGGCCTTGGATTGGTCCCCCGTTCAATTAATGGGAGCCAACATAAAGATAAGTTCTGGTGGACCTAGGTGTTCGGTCCGACCAATGAAAAATTCTTCAGCAGCCTATCTTGCCTCGCTCAGTGCATCAACTTCCCGCTGCGAGTATCAGAGCAATGCCGACAACGTACCGAATCTTGCCTTCATGGCAATTCCCTCGTATAATTCGAGGTA
>CAJQUW010015201.1:0-7500 GCA_907163375.1 Prostheceraeus crozeri | reverse complement strand
AAATTTTTCAAGCAGCTACTGAAAAACCATACGGTTACTTATTCATTGACTTTACGCAAGAGTGTCCGGAAGAATTTAGATTTCGAAGTGATATTTTGAAAACTCCCATGATTATCTACAAACTATGAGTTCTTATTCTCGCATGATTGTTATTCCTCAGGATGAATATGTACAATTGACTGCCATGCAGCAAGTAAAGCAACCTCTTGCAAATCAAATGTATAGGAAAGAAATAGATTATCAGCAAAATGTTCACATCAAAGATCCACATCGTGCTGTATTATTACAATCGGAAACTGTTGAGCAATTGAAAAACTTGAAGAATAAGATGCGTGACTCTGTATCGACTGCTACACCTTTAGCATCTCGCGCACATGCCATATCTCTTTTCAACAGTATTGAACCCCATCTCAATGTAAATGATAGAGGAGAAATCATTACAGATGAAAATAAAGTGATTGATGCTTCACGTTATGAAGACTGGTTGGTCATACTTTCTTAAACTATTGAAAAAGCATAATGTGCCAAAATTTGCTTTAAATAATGAGACATTGAAAGAACTTGATTCAACAGTGGCTACTACTCCAATGCTTCAGGCGATGAAAATGCCAACAAATTGGTTTAAGACGTCACCTGCTACATCCCCTCCCACACTCACTAAGCAAACAAGAGGAAGAACTCGACGTAGATCTACATCGCCACTAAAACTGGTAAAGGAAAACGTAAAACAGCTCCTCCTAGGAAATACATGTTCTCAGACTATTAATATGAAGCAGATGTGTTGCTTGCCATGTAATGAGCCGCCAGAGGTGAATGTCGTTGTCACTTGCACTTGCTGCGCCAGCTCTCATAATGAAAACCCTAAGCAATGTGAACACGATCGCAAAACCGCTAAAGCTAAATGCTGCAGTTGTTGTAAATGTAGAAAGGCAAGAAAACAAAAAGATGAGAAGGAGGAAAAAGAGTCAGCCGTCATCGACTGAACGTTTGAAGTCAATCTATTATGATGTAAAACATCCGGCAGGATTTGCATCTATCAAGAAATTATCAAAAGCGAGTGGTCTTCCACAATCACAAGTGAAACGATGGTTAAAGGGTCAGGCTACCTATACACTCCACAAACAAGCGAAAAAGAAGTACCGCACCCGCCATTATATTGTTCATGACATCGATGAACAGTGGCAAGCAGATTTGTGCGATGTTGCCTCCATTTCAAAACATAACTCGGGCAATAATTTTATTTTAAACGTCATTGATATTTTCTCGCGTTATGCGTGGGCTCAACCTTTAAAAACTAAAGAAGGGAAAGGAGTAGAGCAAAAGCATTCCAAACAATTTTTCGAGAAGGTCGCATTCCAAAAAGAATTCAGAGTGATCAAGGAAAAGAGTTTGAAAATCAGCATGTGACAAGATTATTTGAGAGGCATGACATTGAGTTGTTTAGTGTAAAGAGCGCTTATAAAGCTGCACTCGTTGAACGTTTTAATCGCACATTAAAAAATCGCTTGTTGTGGCGACATTTTTACTGCCAACTTGACACCAAATTGGACAAAGGTTCTACAAGATACACTCCATGCCTACAATCACTCTATCCATCGTTCTATTGGACTCAGACCAGTAGATGTAAATGCTGACAATGTAGATAAAGTGCGCGAATCATTCCAACGTAAACGCACTCATGTGAAAAGTGATGTGAAAATTGGCGATAAAGTTCGTATCTCAAAAGTGAAAAGTGTTTTTGCTAAAGGGTACCACCCGAATTGGACAGAGGAGGTATTTACAGTATCAAGGATTAATCAAAAAGACTCTCCGACCACCTACAAGTTGAAAGATTACGATAATGAAGAAATTGAGGGTAGCTTTTACCGCGATGAGATTGAGGTAGTCACTGAAAGTGAAACATATTTGGTAGAGAAAATCATTCGATGTAAAAAACGCAAGGTGAAGAATGGTGTCTTGTTAAATGGACTGGTTATCCTTCAAGTATGAACTCTTGGATGCGTCGTGCCGACATCTTTCATCTAAGTGATCGACAGTGATTCATGCAAAGTTGTAACTAACAATGTTTAGGGTTTGAGCTATGAATCCAACTGCCTCATTTTATTCACGACCTCCTATGTAAGTGGCGGAGGACAAATTTACATCGGCGCTCGCCGCCAACGTGGAGGTAGCATACTTGGTGCACTGAAATCTGTTGTAGCACCTCTCATATCCAATGTCGGTAGATCTTTTAAAACGAAATGTTTTAAGTATTGCCGTTGGCTTTGCTGGTGATGTTGCTAGTGATCTTTCCAGAGGTAGAAGTTTTAAGAGCAGTTTGTTGAATCGTGGGAAGGAACGCGGTTTAAAAACATTGAAGCAGACCATTGCTGGTGTTACTCAAGGAAAGAAATCACCTAAACGAATGAAAAAAGGAAGGAGGAAACATCGCGGAGCTGGTAAGGTGCGATCTTCAGTCAAAAGGCATTCACGCAACGTCGCAGAGGCTCTAATCATTCATCAGGCGCTAAACGACGACGCTGCTATAACTTCTAATCATGGAGTGTAAAACTTCCGGGTTTTTGTTTGTTCGATCAACAAGCCATACAGACAGATATTCTTAGTTCAAGTATTGTAGATTATCATCCTCGAACAGCTGAGAATGCTGGCCCCATTGAATTTGTTATTCCTGGTGGTAGTGATGACTACATAGATTTGAGTTATGCGATGCTTGATTTGAGGTTTAGAATTCAGCAAGCAGATGGAACTGCTATTGACGATGCACATAAAGTTGGACTGAACAATTTACCATTGACTACATTACTTCGTGATGTTTCTCTAACGATTGGAGAGCAGCAGGTGGAAGGTGGTCAAAGCGATTATCCCTATAAATCATATTTCAATCATGTATCACAGTTTCATCAGCAGCACAAAAAAGTCATATGGAAGCCATGGGATGGTACAGAGATGAAGCAGGAAAATTTGATGTTGAAACAAACAGTGGCTTTGTAAAGCGATCTGCTATGATTAAAGATAGTAGAGTATGTCAGCTATATGGTCCGCTGAATTTAGACTTCTTTAGACAGTCAAGTTTTTACTGTGTAATACCAGCATGCGACTCAAGCTGACATTGAATAAGCCTGAATTTGCGCTGAATGCATTTGCTAAAGTTGACAATTTTAGAATTCATGTGGAAGATATTGCACTTTACATTCGTCGAGTAGTACCGAATCCAAGTGTCATTAGAGGGCATGCTGAAGGCCTTAACCGCCAAAATGCCATTTACCCGTTCAGCATACAAAGCTTCTCACCTTTACAATTCGAAAGATCAAAAGAGTTTCATGAAAGATGGCCTCTTTCCATCGGAAGCACGAAGCTCTCATGGTGGCAATGGTTGAAAATGATGCATTTAATGGTAATATAAAGAAGAATCCTTTCAATTTTAAAACACAATCAGTTAAGTGAAATTGCTTTACGTGTAAATGGTGTGAGTCATCTGGTCACCCTACAAACCAGATTTTGCTTCGGATCAATTATGCGCAGTTATGTTGATTTTATGGATGTCTTTGGTTTTACAATACGGATGACACCAACGGACTGACTATGAAAGAGTTTAAGAGTGGATATACTATTTATGCATTTGATTTGACTGCTGACAGCGATATTAGTGCACCCTATCGTCAAGCGAACGTGCCTCATAATATTCGTTTGGATTTGACGTTCAAAAGAACACTACCTGAGACGATCAATGTATTAATTTATGCAGTCTTCGATTCAAATATTGAAATTACAAAGTATCGTGACGTGATTCTTCAGTATAATCGTTAATGAGTTGGTTGACTGCTGACGATATTAAGACTAAAGTGCAGCGTAATGCAGACGAAGCGACGTTGAAAGCTTTCGATAATGTCTATTCACTCGATACCTTACCACCTGCAGTAAATCACTATCCCATCTTTATTGTGCTAAACACTCATTCACAGATTTTAGGCGGTGAGCATTGGAAAGCGATCTTTATTGGAGAAGACCGACGTGGTGAACTATTTGACTCTCTTGCTCAACCTCCAAATATACCAACACAGCAGTGGTTGAGAAAACATACGCGTCAATATCAGCGAAATGAACGCATACTACAACATCCACTTTCATCAACGTGTGGTGCTTTTGTACTGTACTTCATCTTAAAACGTTTACATGTATCTCGATTTGCATCTATTATTCAAAACTTTTCATGTAATCCATCCTCTAATGAAAAAATGATTTGTAAGTTCTATCATGATTTGAAATAAAAACATCATGTTGGAAAAATGTTTTTTATTTTACAATCCGCTGGGTACGTACATACTCAATGAGATAGTCTAGGATCATATTTGCTTGTACATGAGATTTTAGTCCAGTAATGATCACTTTACTATTATGAAAGATTGCCACATGCACAGGTAACCAACAACTAATGAGAGCTGCAGGAAAAAGTTCGGGTTCATAACACAAACTGTAACTGCTGGTACGAATCTTCAAAATGATAGACTGTCACTCAATTGAGTAGAGATCACCATATTGTCCACAGTCAGATTCGACATCACACACCTCTCCCTCTTCCATATCCGACGTAGTAGTCTTTGTAGCTCTCAGCGCATTGACTGCGCCGATGAATGAGAAAGGGCGCCGAGAATCTGTACAGTCCCATTTGGGAAGAGTTGTAGATTCCGTGAATTGTTCATCTTCACCACTAACATTTGAGGACGGCCCGGGTAATACTTGCTGTTTGGAAGCTGTTGGTGTAATGTTGTGAGATCGATTTTGGTGTAGAGTCTGAAGCGACGGAGAATGTTGACGATGGTGTAGCGATGGCGCTTCATGATGAAAGAATGAGTAAATTGAGCGATGTACCTTCCTTTTATACTTTTCCCAACTACCTTGATGAAATGTGAAGTTAGTATGAAGTTGGGAATGATAGAGTTGAATTCGCCGATTGTTGACGCGCAGCCAGATGCGATTTCCAATACGTGAATGTCTTTTCATATAGAAGTATTTCAAGTCCTTCATGATATGATGTAGAGATTGAAAATGACGATAAGATAAACAAAACTCTCTTCTCACATTTCCAGTTGAATCTTTGAAATAGACGTTTCGATCATGATCCGTTTCAATACGTTGTAGGGAATCTAATTTCCAATCATGGTGCGTGGTAATCATATCTGATTAAGATTTGCATAGTAGGGCGATGAACTCACGACGAATAAATGTCATGATGGAGCGATGTATGTATCTTCTATACTTCTCCAATTGTATTTGCGAAATGAGAAACAGTTTGCGGAATGAGAATGGTAGATTTGAATTTCATTTCTGTAATGTTGAAGCCAAACTTGATCACCCAAGGAGATGAATCTTAATGTTTCAAAATATTCCAAATCCCTCATGATATCATTGAGGTTGACAAATTGTCGCCATGTTAATGTAATTCCTCTTGATGTATGACCATGAGAATTTTTGAAATGTACGTTTCCATCACGATCAACTCTGATATATTGTAGAGAGTCCAAAATCCAAGTCTTCATGATGTTATGCAAAGTTGCAGATTAGCAATATAAAAATGTCGTTTTATCATATTTTGCTTAGCAATGCGGCTACAAAGAGATTTACTAGTAATCGAGCCGCACTCTTTTCTACTCCCATTGATCATGCACAACAGCTAAATGGAAATTGGGAAGTGGGTGTCACTCAACTTGTTTATAGAACTGTGTCTATACTTTTGATCATGAGGTGATGACTATTAATATGAGGCGTACAGCTGCTTATCAATGTGAAAAGGGGGTGCCGAGTATACATTCCACAGTGGCCAAAGAAAGATCTCTTATCATGTAAAAAGTTTATATATGATTTCTTGAATAAAGCGTGTAAACATATTGTCCAATTTACTCCGCACAATGATGATTATAATTATGTACATCATGTAGTTGAGAAAGATTGGATTGTTGGTTTAAGTCCAAGTTTAAGAAATGATTTAGGCTACCTCGCTAGCGCCTTAACAAGCTATGATAATTTTAACGTTAATTACCACATAAGTGGTCATAAACAGTTAATATATCGAGAGGAAGCTTATTATGTAGATCTTATTCCAAGAAATGAGAAGACGTTGGTGAAGAAGATTGTGATTAAGCCAAGAAAGACAAACATGACTCCTGAAACATTATTGAAGAAATTTAATTATCTCCTTCGAGTTGATGGTAAACAAGTGGCAACATTGACTTATATTAAATCATCTAATCATATTGCAATAAGCAAATTAAATGATGATGATCTAGTATTAGTTTGTTCAAAAGATTTTCATCAGTTCTTACGACATCGTTCTGCAGCTGTTCATGGAAAATCTGATATGCAACATTTACCATGTGAAAGGTCAAATCAATTTGATACAGAATGGGCCGTATCTTTATACAGAAAGTGTGTAGAGCCTTTTGGTGGTTTCTTACATGAAACAAGAGTGTTGATGCCTCGCATTATTACTTCGGTTAAATTGGTTGTAGATTACTTAAATGAAGTGATTAATGAGCAACATATTTCATTTTCTGAAAAAGAAGGTACTTTGTCTCTCACTATAAATGGAAAAGGTATTGAACTAATTATGGATAAAACTTAATGGACATTTTGGGTTTTGATCAAAATATCTTTAAAAGTGGTACTGTAACCAAAGCTAGCGCAGACATGTCGCTATCGCGTCGTATTAACTATTTTCAGATATATTCCAATATTGGTGAAGATGTACGTGTGGGAGATGTTGAAGCTCCATTGCTAGCAATGATACCATACCAGCCCAAAAGCTGCAGTATTTTATCTGAGCATACTTTCAAGAAAGTGCATTATACAAAGCTGAAATCAAACTACATCCCACAAATTGATATTGCCATTTATGACGATGCTGGTGCGTTGATTCCTTTTCATAAAGATGCTGTGACAAGTATTACACTCCATTTCCGAATGAAGAGTTAATGCAAAACGTATGCTAATATATTTTTCCAATGTGAATAATATGGAAAGTGAAAATAAGGACTCGTTTCTAATCTACTTGCCCAGTAATGCTTCTATGAATAAATTTCCCAAAAATAAACCATCAGACTATCGAGTAGAATTAAATCGGCCACTGCATTTAGAAGGTGAATGGGAGGTTGGCGTTTCTAGTATTTGCTATGATAGCAATATTCAGAATGTGAATGATTTGGAAGAAATGATATTGACTCTCGCACATGATGGAATAACGATGAATAATGCATTTCAGTTCCCATACAATTTAACATCAGATGGAAAGTGGAACTATGAATGGATTCAGATAAAATCAGATTCTTATGAGCCATTTGGGAATGAGAAAATTATTAAGGCATTCAACAGTGGTAATACTTCAATCATGAAGAATAAAAATCATAAATCTAATGAGTTAACTAACTATCATTGGAGTGGGAGACAGTTCTCCGTTTCATTCTTTTACTAAAGGTCTTACGCTGAGGTTGGATAAAGATTTCTATC
>CAJQUW010015200.1:0-26006 GCA_907163375.1 Prostheceraeus crozeri | reverse complement strand
CAACACTACATCAGGGGCAGGCGACACGAAACGCTGTTAGGGCTGACAGGTTATAAGTGATCCCTAATACCCTGAAGTCGACGACTCAAAATTCTGTTAGGGAATCGGCTATTAGTGTAACAAGAAAGTCAGCGACACAGAACTCTGCTAGCGTGACCGGGTATTAGCCTAATAGAATGTCAGCGTCTCGAACGGCTGTTAGGGAAAAGTGTAGCCCGCCGTTAGCGAATTTCTTAACGGGTATGAGAGGCACCTTTAGTGATTCTGATAGTCGTTTATTTTGTCTTGAAACACATATAGAAGCTTAGAATAATATCATAAAGAAATGCGTGTTTACAAGCGTGTTAGTAGTGCCTAAGCAATGCACATTCACTTGTCTCTCAATGTGGAAGACGAAATGCAAGAAAGCCATTTTGATGCTCAAGGAAAGGTTTACGTTGACGTTATCGACTTGGAATAGATGCGCAGTGATTTAGCCTATCCCTGCAATGTATCAGGCATTGTCATATTCCCTCATGACGTCACTAAAAACCAATGTAACTTATCTAAGTGAACACTGTCTAATCGAATAAAAGTGCGTAAACATTTGGAGACGCCACACACCATTTTTACAGCATGTGGAGAGTGCAATTTGACGCCGCAGCAAGCAAAATGAGATTGTTTAAACCCCGAATCAATTCAATCGAAGAACAGCGGGGTGAAGTTTTTCAATGAATTCAAAATTCAATGAGTTTTTCAATTAATTGTGTTACTTCTACGGACGCGTATTCCTTCTTCCGCTGCCTCTTCGCCATGTTTGCCTCCTTGCTTCGTGTCAACATAGACCTAATATTATACTGTGGCTTATCTCAGCGACTGAATTGAATGGCTGATTGAATGATTGGTTGCTGCAGGCGTTGTTACGATAACGCCAGATCTAATAAAAGCGAACAACAATTTTATAGGAAATCCTACATAGATATCCGACTGCCACCTTTGCTGGCATTCACTAATAAACATTCTAGCTAACAGAGGTTTCGAGTCGCTGAAAGTGTAGCGTCTATTACCGAGTCATCTGGTTCTCACTAATAACGCTTTCACTAACGGCGTTTCGTGTCGCCTGCCCCAGGACTATGAGACACCTTACGGAAAGTGGTCGTCAAATAGTTTTGACTTCACTTCGCTTGCTAACATTTGAAAAGATTTCATGAATTTATACAGATGATATCAATAGCCACACATGCGTGCTCTTATCAGGCTTCTGTTGTAGTCATAGGAAATAGAAGCAAATTTCAAAACTAATGTATTTGTCATCACACTCATGCATGACATAATAATTGAAATTATTGATCAAAATTGATGTTTAAAATGCTATATTATTTTTATGCATTCATTCAGTGCGTGACATTTTGATTATAATTTAGTTATACTGTATTGCTTCACATTACAGTTCAAGTAACTCATTACCGCGACCAACTTGTTTAATTGCAGGCTTAATGAGCAAGCAAAGTACTTCTAATTGTTGGTAAGTATTCGAGCATTTCTGCATGTACATGTAGATAATCTCATCAACAAGTAACGATAAGGCTGTGATAACACTAGTCAGCATGTCATGCGAAAATGCCAAAAATCTTGCCCTGGCATCTTATACATCTGCCGCAATATCTTGTAAGAAACTTTAAGATCTTACAGTGCTAGATTTCCTAATTTTTTACAAGTTGAGCAAGATTAAAGGGAAGATCAACAAGATCTACCGCAAGATTTGCGATCGCTTTCGTAAGATTGACCGCAATGCCGAAAGACAGATAATGAGGTCACACAGAAATTACAGGGCTAGTAGGCTACTATCGCATAGACTTATATAACTCCATTCAAATGATATCGCCGCAGTTATCAATACTGAAAGTTTGCAAAACTGAAATGGTTACAGAATGTAGAGTACGCAGTAACCCTGTTTGAACCATCCTCTGTACTACCGCTGTTCTCATGTATTATTTAAAGATTTGACCTCAAACACTGATGATAATCACTTGTCAATCAACAAGATCGCATGTTTTCATGTTGAAGAAAATGATCTTCGTTACAAAAAAGATGCATGCTCCGGAATGCATTTTTCCCATGAATCACTATAGAGAAAATGATATCATATTGCAATGGCAAGGACCTTTCACTACAACGCTATCAATTAAAGCGATTATCCTAGAAAATAATACTTGCTTCACTCACATTGACGAACTATCAATGAAAGAATCTCAATTTTCTTGAAATCATTTTTCAAGAAATATTTTCCTGCATAAATATTATGAAAATCTGTTTTAATGCACCCGTATATATAATCCTATTTCAGTCATGATCGAATTACTTTTTTCAATTTCTACTTTACCTAAATAGGCCTACAGAGTCGATTACTTTTATGAATCACCTTTCTTCTTTGTGAAATACAAATGGCAATAGCTATTAAAGCACGTATTGTTAGATAAACACGACAATTATTTATCTGCGTGATGGCATGTAATTGTTTTTTATCATTTCTCTTCCATTTGTTTTATATGTTTGCGAAGTTGAATGAAATATTGTAGACTACAAAATTCCGACTTCTGCATATATCATGCGTAATTGGATTTTTCTGATGCTTAAATTGCTAATACCGAAAATCAAATATGAAATATGACAATGCTGGTATGTTGCTGATAAATCTACTACAATAAAATTGAGCCGGATTATGTCAACAAAAAATATACGTAGCACTTTTATCGTGTATGGGCCTATCAAAAGCCTCATTTGCAATTTCTTATCATCATCCATTATATCACTTGCCCCACTGTGCTCATATTCAAAAGAGTCACACAATATTTCCCCTATGGTCCGATGTGTTGCAGAATTAGGACCAATGTGACAATCTAAAGAGTGGGCCACCGCAATCCAAAAGAGTGAGATTGCTCGGATATTGAAAGTTATCGCTCAAATCAAGAACGCATATTTCTTAAAGTTTTAGAAGCTAATGATACGGACTCCGAAAGAAAGTGAGAATTGTTGTAAATAGACATCAATCAATTTTTTTGCTTATGTGCTTCTGAAATCATCCATAAGTTTCTAGATCACCAGCAGCGCGGAGGTGAAATTCAAAAATCAAAATTTTACCAACATCTGCAAACATTTTGTATGAAAGCACTCTGATTCCTCATTATCAAATTTCAATTTCAGCACAGCATTTTATAAATGTGCGCTGTTAACTGCGAGAAGCAGAATTTTTGAACATTTGCTGTCTTTTTGCAGTCAAAGCAGAAGATACTCGAAAAAATGTTCATCAATCTTCCGTTTTAGCTGGTTTTGACCGTGACGTCATCAAGTTTGTCTCATATTAGCGGATACATTCTGCGAGGTTTAACTTTTATTTTAGCTCTTTTTTAACACTGTGCAGTTTACACAGTGAGGCTATAAGTCATAACATGAGTTTATCTTTATACAAGACGCTAATTAGGCCTGCATGTTGATTAAATGTTTTGCTGCATCTTTTAGAACATCGCAAAGCATAGAACATTGGAAATTCAAATGCAAATACTACCTACTAACACTCTCAATAGTAATGGAACATTTTAGAACACACTGCATGTATTTTCCTAATAATTTCAATTCATTCGGTTTCTTCGAGACGACCCTCTCCTTCATAATTCATTTGAGGATGATCCATCGAGCATGTGATAAAAATAAAGACTCACGTTTCTCAGTGTCCTCAGACTTGAGGAATTTTACCACGAAAATTCCTTGGCAACCGTAGTCACTGCGCTTCGCGTGGTCCGAAATGGCCCAAACTAGCCTAAAATATCTAGAATGACTGAGCAAGCTGAAGAACAATGTAAACACAATATCTAAATACTGAGCTGCATCTTCAGTTGAAAAATGGAAACAGGCCTGAATAGCTGGCATTTCATTCAATATCAGGAATCATCAGCAGGCCTAGTTCACATCTCTCAACATCGACACAACTTCCTTATTAAACATGCAGCAACGTCCGGACTAAATTAGAGATTTGCCATTAGCAAGTAAGTAAAATTTCGACAGGTATTCATTAAATGACACTTTACACACACAACTGGCGAACCGCTTAAGTTAGTGCGCCTCAAATAATTAATAAATGTTGCAATTTGCAAATACAATGTAAATACACGTAGAATAGATAGAACAGTATCGTCAGTTGTCAGTTGTGTGCTCAAAGCGATATTTAGTGAATGCCCGTCGAAATTTCGCTAACCTGCTAATTGCAAATTCAAATCTGAAGGACTATACAGCATGCTGCTCTGTGTTTAATGTACCAGTTTTGGATTTTAAGCATGTTAAAATCCTTTTTACACGAATAGGTCGTTTACACACGAATCAAAAGTAGGTTTCATCGCATTTTCTACCTTTTTTCTCGTGCTAAAATTAGCAAAAAGTTCAAGGAGTCTTAAAATTATGGTCATCGGAAACTAGATTTAGAGATAAATATCAACAGTTTTGACTGGATGTGTTTTACTGCAAAATCGTGCGGGTTTTTATATCAGTCGAATCACTTTAGTTTCAAGTATGAATATGCCAGTTGGTTTTCTACTCAAAAATGTGATATTGCTGCTATTGCAGATCATTCTCCGGTTATGACAAAAATTCAACTGAACCACTGATGCATTTTCACTTAGATGCACCTGCCAACGTCTGTATCATTGGGTTAGAATCAATCACATGAGCAAATCGAAGCTTTTAATTGGTTCTTCATGCCCCAACTTAGTTCCCCCGGATGTGCCGCGACCTTGAGTCAATTTCCATTCTAGCGAACTTCAGATAAATAGTTTATTTCCATGTCTAATTCTGTGCTTAAAATAAATCACCTTGCGGTAAGAATCTACAACTGTTGCATGCTTCACCAATTTGATTCTTCTTCAGATTTAGCAACATTGACATAGCTGAGTGCCTTAATGTACGGCTGAAATAACCACCAACAAATCTCTATTGCCCATTCGACGTGCTATGTAGTTTCATTAGCATAAATGACACAATCTCGGGCGAAATGAGCGGGCCAGGTGTGGAACTGAATATTCACGATGAAATTTTT
Organism: Prostheceraeus crozeri; assembly: GCA_907163375.1. NCBI lineage: Eukaryota > Metazoa > Platyhelminthes > Polycladida > Euryleptidae > Prostheceraeus > Prostheceraeus crozeri. The sequence continues at coordinate 20,941 of CAJQUW010015200.1, read as the reverse complement.
CTGAACGTTCTTGGTCGGGTGGCGTCTGAAGCTTCAGACTTGTGCAAGTCAGCGGCTGCATCATAATGCATTTATTTCTATAGTCGAACAACTGCCTTCAAAATGCTCAGGTTCAGTTCAACGTCGCAAAGTGCGTCAAGGTAACAAAATTAAAAAAAACAAGCTAACGACTAGTTAATTTTTTAAAGGTGCAAAATATGATTTAAAAGCAAATTATTATATCCTGAAATGTCTAAAAATTTAAAAATACTTACTAGACGGACAAACAACAGTTCTCCTCTCCTCATGTGTAATGAACTGGCGAGTAAGTCGTTCTGTTCAAAATTATGTTTATCACTCATATATTGAAGGATTCTATTTAACAGTCTGCCCATTCTGATGATATATACTCAGGTTCAGTTCAACGTCGCAAAGTGCGTCAAGGTAACAAAATTAAAAAAAAAAACAAGCTAACGACTAGTTTTATTTTTAAAAGGTGCAAAATATGATTTGAAAGCAAATTATTATATCCTGAAATGTCTAAAAATTTAAAAATACTTACTAGACGGACAAACAACGGTTCTCCTCTCCTCATGTGTAATGAACTGGCGAGTAAGTCGTTCTGTTCAAAATTATGTTTATCACTCATATATTGAAGGATTCTATTTAACAGTCTGCCCATTCTGATGATATATACTCAGGTTCAGTTCAACGTCGCAAAGTGCGTCAAGGTAACAAAATTAAAAAAAACAAGCTAACGACTAGTTTTATTTTTAAAAGGTGCAAAATATGATTTGAAAGCAAATTATTATATCCTGAAATGTCTAAAAATTTAAAAATACTTACTAGACGGACAAACAACGGTTCTCCTCTCCTCATGTGTAATGAACTGGCGAGTAAGTCGTTCTGTTCAAAATTATGTTTATCACTCATATATTGAAAGATTCTATTTAACAGTCTGCCCATTCTGATGATAAGAGGACAGGCCTGTTTCCAATCAAAATGTCAGATCTAGCTAACACAGCGGGATCACACTATCTAAAATCTACCAGGTGTGTAAGTGAATTAATATTAGTTCCTTAAGCTAAAACGTGAAATAGAATTGTACAAAATATGCATACAAATTATTTGACTATTTTTAATGAGGTCATCAACAGGAACTTGGTCAGGACGATCGCGTTTCGGCCGCTAAATCTTGCACACTCAATCCTGACCAAGTGCGGTCCTGTGCATTTAAGATACACAGCATCAAAAGTTAAATTTATAGTAGAGAAAAATTAGCATCTATCAAAAAAAATAGAGTCGCTATTGACTGAAATGCACCTCAGGCATTTTAAAGAGCAGTAGCACTTTCAGTTTCAATGAGCTGTAACTTCCAATACAAATAATTCAGTTTAATAGTTTGATTTCGTTTGGACATTCATGCTAGGAAATCACAAACAACGTTCTCATAGAAAAATTCTCAAGTTTCAAATAGAAGCTCATTATGATTAATTTAAGATAAACTTCCACGAACCATGAGAAAATAGATAATGGAAAGTAATGCTGAGATGAGTATATTTTCAAGTAGAATAATGCGATCTCTAAGACAATCTAGTCAATAGAAATGAGTCAGATACTGAGATTAGACAACATATGACGGGCAATCCTGAGAAAATGTGTGAAACTGAAAAAGTATTAAATAACAAAAAATTTCATTTGTTCTGTTGGAACGGGGAGCACCAAACACCGCAGATACTAACCAAGAAAAAAGGTTTGCAAATGCGTGAGAGTGAAATCATATTTCAGACTTTACTCAAAACTGGTGGCTTGAAACAAAATGAAGTAGTGGATAAAAACTTATAAGATTCACATTTCAATTCTCAATTCACATGTCTGACTATTTATTAAATCGACGCAAGTACCCAAAGAGATCTTCAAAGGCATTAATTAATTAAGTGCATTAAATATGCACGCATATGATCTGAAGTTGCCTCAATCTCTTGGCTCGCTAATGCGAGACAAGTGTGTAACCTACGCATGTGAATGCTGAGCTCTCTTTGTACTTTAGTTCCTCGTTTTTCGTCCATTTCACGTTGAACAGGGTCGGACGGTTGTTGCTTTCGGATGGCGCCCCTACCTTGCCGTGTATCGTAGCCCTTTGTTGGAATCACCTTCAGAGCTAGGAGATCACGAGAAAAGATGCGCAACCATCTTATCTTCTAATCTCGTGCTATGTTTATCCAGTCGCCAGCCGTCAGGAAGAAATTTTCCTTCGTATTCCTCTTGGCTTCTGCCTTCAACCGCAAGCTGGAAAGATATCTTCGTCTCGTCATTTCTTCTTCAGAATGTCTTAACCCGGTAAGAAAAAATTCCAATAGATATATTGTAGGTCTACATTTCTATGATAAGCAATCAAAATATCTCAAAAAATATCATAGGCCCCTATAACACAGTAAAGGTTTACAATAACAGTTTTAGCACAAATTGCACTTATTTATTGAAGTTGATATTCAGAGTGTTAATTGAAATGCTATTACCACTTCCAAATATCGCTGATAACTGATTTCGTGCGTCCATATTAATCGACGTACAAGTAGGCGCACATGTAGGTCTATCCATTGACACAGTTGTCATTGGAGTTACAGCAGGAAGATTTTGCTTGATTGCAGGGATCTCATCTTGAATATCACTTTCTGACTTTCTTTTGTGAAGGCTGCTGCTTAAGGTCTGACTGAATGACTTTATTTGAGTTTCTCTTTTAAAGGAAGCGTACTTGCGCAATTATTCATTGGATTTTTGCCCTGTAACTGCCGCTATATCCGAGACGTCATGACCAGCATCCATCATGTTAGATACCACCGTTGATCGAATGCAGTGGTTAGTATAGTTTTTGCTCAAATTAAGTCGCTGTGTCAGTGATTTCATTAGATTACCTAGGTAGTCTTTGCCTCGCACAGCTTTGTCGCTGTACCATACCTCGTCTGAATAACTTTGAAGAGGTCTTGGAAAAAGGCAACTTGTCTTCGATAGTTTTTGAAAATAAATACGAAGAGCAGTCACCAGGCATTTTTGAGAGTTATCTTTCAATTCGTACATTTTGCACTGTTTTGCATTTGAGTAAGTTTTTCTACTGAGAGATGCTTTAACATTCTTTGAAGAGACAGGCATGTGAAGTTCAGCATATGGAACGTCCGCTGAATCATTGAAGATAACATTTTCTTTTGTCAAATTTCGAATACTTTCCCTTCCTCGTTGTCCGAAATAGTAAATAAAATTAAATATCACTTCATCTTGCAAGCTGACTGGATTTTTTCGATCAAAATATTCAGATAACTTTTTCAAATCAGCTTCTTCAAGTGGATGATAATGTTTTGTTTGCCCACCGTCCGTAAGAAATCGCCCTACCATTACTTTTAACATTATGTTAGACTTGTTGAAAGCCGAATCGTTGCTGAGATTTAATGGTCGGTGATTTGATAGGTAGCGGTTGAGAGCACTCCGAGTGCCCAAAAGAGTTGATGGAGCTAAAGATGCTCCATCTGCTCTCTTTAACGTTGAATAAAAATGCCTCAGGTACATATCAAGATATTCTAACGGCATTTTTTCAATGTTCATTGGGTAGTCATGTCTTTAAATCGATTTACCGATGTTGCTGTCTTTTTCGCTGTAGATTCATTTCTTATCATTTCTTCGGCCATATCGAGTTCTGCCTGGATGTCTGGCTCTAATTCTTTTAGATATTCATTCGCGTCCATTAAAGAATCTGATTTTCTCCGCATACTCTGTTGTGCTAATGCCTCTATCTCCTGACCAGATTTCCCTGAAATAACTCCACCAGGAATATTTGTGAAATTTAGTAACGAGTTCCAGTTCTGGCTAGACATCGACCTTACTACTAGGATATCAAAAAGATAATGAACATACAAAATCCAAATTGAAAATTTCAATAATATCTGTTAGTGATTGCATCATATTCCTCTGAACTTAAATTTCAAAATGCCTGTTGATCCATGGTCCAAACCATAGACTTCTTAACCAGTCATAACATGGTATAATTTCTATGATACATAGTATGCTGGGAGACATTAGAAGATAAGGAATTCTATGGTCTCAACAGGCAAGAAAAAGATAGAAATCTTCAGCCGCTTCGCGGCTTCAGATTTCTACTTTTTCTTGCCTTCCTAAGGCCATAGATTACCTATTTTCCTTCGTATTCCTCTTGGCTTCTGCCTTCAACCGCAAGCTGGAAAGATATCTTCGTCTCGTCATTTCTTCTTCAGAATGTGGCCATAACACTGTATCCTTCTTCGCATAATCGGAAATAACTTCTAGGTTAATGTTCTTCCTCAGATTTTCCTTCCTGTATCCATCGACCAGCCTCAAAACACGCATCCTTCTCTCCGTTTCCTTTCCTGTTTATTCTATCTTCATGATCTGATTGCATTTAACGACCCACGTCTCACTCCCGCACATCACGGCGCTACGGACACATACAGAGTACTCCTACGTGGCCTTTCATTGTCGAGGTGAGAGCTTTCGATGCAAGGAAAGGCTTAGCTTCTTAGAACCTGAGCCATCTAGACCAATGATCATCCACGTCTCTGATCCAAACCCTACTTTTTTCAGCATTTTGTTTCTCTGTTGAGCGTAATCCATGTCAATTATGAACAATAAATTAAAAGTGTGAGCCACTTTATATCTTCTTCATTAACAGAATCGCATAGAGGATTTTATTTGTATTCAGAAGAAGTCCCATCTCTCTGTTGTCGGAGTGAAAATAAAAACGAACTCCAACAACAGAGAGATGGCATTTCCTCCGAATACAAATAACTTCAGCAATCCCTTATATTCAACAAAGAGGATTTTGCTAAATTAATTGCAATTTAAGCACGCATGCAATAGTTGTCATGAAAGTCACAATGAAGTCTAATTTGAAATGATTGGCTTCTTCTGGAGTTGCGGCCCCCAAAAGGGTTAAATTTGATCTATAGTGACACTCGGGCTGGTTTGGGATGCCGACCCCTGATCCACTCATTATTCATCCATTTCTGTATTTTCAAGTGTTTTCGACCACTGATCCACTCCATAAGCTATTCATGACTTCTGGTCTATGTCCGATTGACAGTCTGATTGAATGCAACTAAAGATCTTGGCATAAAGGTTTGTACAACTTTGGATATTAAAGATCAAATTTTTTCACTTGTCTCAAAGGCAAATCGTGTGTTAGGTATGATCAAGAAATCTTTTTACTGTCGTGATCCTTCACTCCTTAACATGTTGTACAACGCTCATGTGGGAGCTATACTTGAGTTTGGTAGTATCATATGGTGTCCATATCGTCGATACGTCATTGATCATGTTGAAAAAGTTCAGAAGCGTTTTTGTAGACTATTTTCTAATTTGAATGGTTTGAACTACAGATTGAAGTTGCACAATTTAGATTTGTTAAGTCTTGAAGCTGAACAATAAGTCTACAAGCTTATTGTCTTATTCAAGATTGTGAATCAGCTGTATGATGTTAACTCAATAGAATCATTTTCCTACGCTGGTCGTGAAAATGTAACGAATACTCATCAAAAGATCATTGTTCCTTTATCAAAACATTCATATCGTCATCACTTTTTCACGGTAGATGTGAATTCCCTCTATAATCATTAAAGAAATATTTCAACTGCTACAGAGTTTAAAGGATCAATTTCTGCTTACTACATTCAATGCGACATCTTATTTTTATTGCATTTATGTTATTTTTTCTATGTTTATTTTTGTTGGTTCCTTTTACTTGCAGCACGTTTGGGCTTGATATTTGTCAATTATCTTGATTGTCTCTTGATAACAAATATATCATCATCATCATCATTGACCAGTTTCTAGTCTTGATTTAGCTAAATCTATTCCTTGTATTCTACACATTTCTTTGTACCGACCACAGCTAAACTACATAAAAATTGAGACTATCCATGAGATCGGTCATGCAAATTAGAAAAGTAAATGATCAAAATATTAAGATGAAGTTATTAGTTAATGATAACATTAACAAGAGCTAAAAATGTATAACAATCATACACTCAAGAGCTCAAATCATTGGTATGAGAAGAAGGGGAACACCCAAGGTGGAGTCTGGACCTCGCAGCATTTTACGATTCACTCCTCCCTGCTGAGGATGTAGCATGACTTCAATAGCCCATTATTGAACAGCAATGTGATCAAGTTATTGTGGTTATCATCATTGATGACAAAGTTATTTATTAATTTCTTTGCATAAAATGCAATCAAGTCAAATTTCAAGATGATGGATTGAGAAGGAGATAGTCTATTGGGATTATGGAAACAAATAAATCGATTACAGTGGAGACTGTGAAAATCGTGACAATAAAATTGGGCTTATAATGTTTTCAACTTACGGCAACAGGAAAATACATGGGACTTTGAAGAGGGGATTTTTCCTAACAATGAAAAATTAAACGAAAGCAGATACGATTCTGTCAATATTAATTGCATGCAAGGCTAATCATGATGGATTTATGGTTTGTAAATTGCGATGAACAATAGCAATACTTCAAGCTGATTCATTTCTCATGTGAAGCTCAAAATCATCTTATTTGTATACAATTCTATCACTTTTTCTTGTTAAATTTGCACTGATGAATGCAGAAAATGTTAAATAATGCATGGGGTTATGACAGGGATGCGGAGTCGGAGTCCCGGAGTCCCATCATTTTTGCAGGAGTCGGAGTCCAATCAAATGATGGGACTCCGGATTCCGGCATACAACTAGACCCGAAACATAATACAAGTAAATTATGAATCGAAAGTAGCCGATGCTGTTATTATTATTTTATTTCCCAAATTTTCGCCTACACAGGTCGCGTCAGGGGATAAAAGGATTTTATGTTTACAAATATCAAACGATTTTGAAAAATATTGTTAATAAGATATCAAGGTTTCAGTAAGTAAATAAAATCCATAGAAGTATTGATAGTATATGAAGTGCATAGATGTAATAATTACATAGATGTCATAGATGTAAAAATTACTCATGGAGGTACAGTCGAACCCGCATATAAGGAAGTGCGTGGGATCAGCAAAAAATGTCCTTATAAGCGGGTTGTTCTTACATACGAGGTTTCTGTAAATTTAATATTTGGGCTCCTTTCAATGAAGAGATGAGTAGTAAATATAATATGTGTAATATCTGATTTAATCAATGAGATTTATTAAGTAAGTTTTATACTATTTTTCAATTTTGAAAGTATTTTTTGCTATACTATTGTAGTCTGCAACAGTATGCGCAATTATATGCATGCAAATTTAATTACAATTGTGATGACAAAATAATAATGCCCCCATGATTAAACCTTTCATCCTAGCTGAATTCTATATATCAAAAACTCAGTATCCAATAAGAACATCAAAATTGTTTGAATAGTAAATTATTTGCGAAGTACAGAGATTAGAACAGTCATAAAGGAGAAAAGAAGTCGGTCAATTTCTTTTGTGTACCTTTACAACTGGAAATTTTCACTAAATCACGTTCCAAGTCGTCAAGGCGATTCATAGCAAAAGACCCACTTGATTGTTGATCAATGAAGATGCGAATTTGATCAACACATTCTAACACCGTAGCAACAACTTCCGTAATACTTTCACCATCGCTTTCGTCATGTTGATCGTCACTACCAATATTGCAGCAAATTTGATCACAAATTTCAGTGTCAGTCATAGATCCATGCGTTTCGCAAAGGAGATCAAGGTCAACAAAATCCATGAAATCTTTGTTCTCCAGACCAACGGGCAATTCACTCACATCAAGCTCCAGTTCGTTGGCCACAATATCTGGCGAGTGCTCTTTCACGGCAAATCCGGCCTTTCTAAAACAATTTTGAATTGTCTCTGGTCCGACAAGCCACCAACTTTGCTTCAGCACGTGCATTGCTGTAAGCAGGTTGAAGCCTTTCAAAAACGTTTCAACGGAATTGTATTTCTCGATTGCTGCAAGCTGCCGACGACAAATGTTCTTTCGATAGTACACTTTTGTACAGTGAATGATTCACTGGTCGAGCGGTTGAACAAGAGAAGTCGTGTTTGCGGGTAGGAAGATAATCTCTATGTTTCTCAGAGAAGTTCTAGAATACTTATGACATGCCGCGTTGTCGCAAAGTAGAACAACTTTGCGGGTCAGACTTCTGTCCCATTGCGCCAATATTTGAGTCCAGATGGAACTAGTCATCCATGCCTTGGTGTTATTATAATATGGCAGAGGAAGTTGCTTTACACCAGTGAAGCATCTTGGTCTTCTAGCTTTGCCAATAACGAATATTTTCTTATCACTGCCATCCTGGTTTGTCAAAAACAGGGCCGTTTTACGGTCTTTGGGAACTTTAGTAGATGTGGGCTTTGAGCCAGCAACAGCCATAGTTCCTGAGGGGAGGGCTTTGTAGAATAGCGCAGACTCGTCAGCGTTATAAATGTTACAAGCTGCATAGTTCCTACACAAGTTCGGTAGCACATTATCCACCCAGTTATTAGCACCTTCAGTGTCTGCAGATGCTCTCTCTCCTTGCATCTTTTGAAAAAAGGTTATGTTGTTGGATGTCTTCCACCTTTGCAACCATCCATTGTTTGGTTCAAAATCTACATTCAATTCTTGAGCAAGTTTCTTGGCTTTTTCCATTATAAGTGGACCACTTATAGGAATACTTGAAGCTCGAGCTTGGTTAAACCACAATGTCAAGGCATTGTTGACACTTTCGTAATTACTAGGGCGGAAGCGCTTGGAGCTTAAATTCTTGTTTTGAAATGCTTCGTTTCGGAGTTTGGCCTCGTCTTTAAAAAATTTCGAAATTGAAGAAAGTCCGATGCCATATTCCTCGCAAATTTGATTCCTCGTTTTCACCTTTCCATTTAATGAATCGATGATGCTTAACTTCTCTTGGACGGTAGGGCATTTACGCTTGTTAGACATCGTTGGCTTGAATGACAGCACTTCGGAGATGGCGAGATCAAATCGAGGTTTTGTGATTGCAACGCTAATTCGTAATGTGTTGCTCTGCTTTGCTTTCCTCGATATCTTCTGTCGTGTCCATAGAAGACTTTCTGTGGTATTGTTAATTTCTATGGTCGTGTCAAGCCAAAACAACATTGTTTTGGATTGTTGGTTTGAATTTTCAAATCCTGCTTCAACAATTGCATTCATATGTGACTACTGTACAACCATGGATATCTGCTACAACAGTCAAATCGCGGATATCCATGAATGAATAAAGAAGATTGCAAGGTATAGATAGCTACAGAGACAGTATACATGTGGTAGTCTATATTGTCTACGGATAGTTGAAATCATAGAAATGCTTGACAAACAACGATGTCCCCACTGACGGGTAGTTCCTAATATAAGGGGCTTTATTGTGAAGTTTTACTGTGGATGGGATATGAAATGCCCTTCCTAAGAGCCGGGTTGTCCTTACATGCGGTTTCCTTATACGCGGGGCCGATTGTGCATAGATAAATTGAAGTGTGAATGGGATGCACAGATATGTTCCTTACAAGCGGTTTGTTCTTACATACGGGGTCCTTATACGCGGGTCCGACTGTATAAGTGTAGAAAATGTTATCAAAAAATTCATATAAAAAGGAAATGTTTATATTGTTCACGTTCTTCTCTCGAGTTAATTTTCGGTTGTAGCTTGTTGATCCACACTGCTTCACGTAGTCTGATGTTAGTATTGTCGTGTTCTTGTGTTATTACTTCTGTTTTTATGTGGTTACTGTTGCATAATTTCAAATGTTTATGTACTGATGAATGATACTGCATACCAGAATTAAAGAGCACGTTACTCAAAAAGCATCATCAGTACATAAACATTTGAAATTATGCAACAGTAACCACATAACAACAGAAGTAATAACACAAGAACACGACAATACTAACATCAGACTACGTGAAGCAGTGTGGATCAACAAGCTACAACCAAAAATTAACTCGAGAGAAGAACGTGAACAATATAAACATTTCCTTATTATATGAATTATTTGATAACATTTTCTATACTTCTACCTCCATGAGTAATTTTTACATCTATGACATCTATGTAATTATTACATCTATGGATTTTATTTACTTACTGAAACCTTGATATCTTATTAACAATATTTTTCAAAATCGTTTGATATTTGTAAACATAAAATCCTTTTATCCCCTGACGCGACCTGTGTAGGCGAAAATTTGGGAAATAAAATAATAATAACAGCATCGGCTACTTTCGATTCATTCTTTATAATGCTGTTTAAACGGAATTTTACTATTTTGACAACTAAATTATTTATCCTCGTGCATGGCTGTCACTGTCTTGATGTCAACTTTCTCCGTCGAACAAAAGTACAGGGACACTGTTGCATGCAAAGCTTGTAATAGTTGAGGTAATGAACCGTGATAGTGAAAAAAGGATTGTCTTTTCACTCGGTGATTTAATAGAGAAGACAAGCCTTCCTAGCCTCGATCACACCTATGCACGAAAGGTCACATCAGAGACAAAAATGAAATACTAGTTTGCTTGAGAACATTACCTCATACCCTCACTTTAATCGGGTGTGATGGCTCCTCTAAAGCGGATTGTAAAATTGAAAGTGTACTCATATTTTTTGAAGAAGGTTGGGGGATTGTCCTGCCTGGTAGAGACTGGAGAAAAGCCGTGTGACGCACACATCAACAAGATGGGAGCAGCCGAGTCACATGCATTCAACTTAAAGCGACATTTAATAAACTTTGATCGAAAATGATTGATAATTGATACAGCAATGATCACTAAAGATAGATTCAGGTAAACCTATAATGATCTATGATATAGGCTACCAGTTAATTTTTCAACAAACTAGGCTATATATATATACTTGCCACCCGGAGTCGGAGTCCTATCAAAAGCCGGAGTCCTATCAACCCCCGGAGTTGGGGTCCTATCAAAATGATAGGACTCCGCATCCCTGGGTTATGACTGTACTGGTTATTATTAGTATAGTCCTAATTTGATGTTGTAAGTGAATATCATTGCTGATACATCTTAGTAAATATATTGTTTCATAAATTGAAATTCATGCAAGCTACTACATTTTGAGAATAACTGTTACATTTTGAGAAAATTGCTGTCTGATCATTGTTACTGAAAATAAAGAAAATTGTATACCAGAGAACATAGAAAAGGGACAGCAATAGCACATTTTAAAATGAGATCGAATGTGATGATGACACTTTTGGTACTCTTCATTCATTTTTATTTTCTCTGCTCTGATTTATTCCACGACGTTTTTGCGCTGTGTTTATTGTTAGAGGAAAGTAAATAACATAGTTTAGCTGTGCTGAGTGACAGGCGTTTCTTGCATGATTGATAGTTTCATTGGTTAAGTTGGCCATAAAATACATCAGTCATTGAGACATCAATTACGTACAGTACACTCATTACTCAAATTCTTCAGCCAAGCCGCACTCGTTATTTCAGGATTCGACCTTGATTTTAAGGACAAAACTTATTTATATAACTTCCAAGTTGACACAAGTATGTGGATAGTGACAAGTACTACACGTTTTCAATTTCTATTTCAGACATTTCCAGATGGATTTCAGATTTCTCCATTTGGATTTCAGATATCTACAAAGTTGAGCCTGTGGTAGATATCTGAAATTCAATTGGAGAAATCTGAAATACATCTGGAAATGTCTGAAATTCATTTGGAAAGATCTGAAATAGACCATGGACTCCTAGATATCCTAGGAGTCCATGAATAGACATGGAAAAGGTGTAGTTATTTCCAGCGGATGTCTATGACGCTTAATTTTATGTAATGGATAGACATAGAAAAAATGGATAGACATAGCTATGCGATTCTCTGGGTTATAGAGATGGAAATTATTTGATGAATCCCGAGGGCTTTAGCCCGAGGGATGTGTCAAATAATTTCACGAGCTATGTCAGAGAATCGTATAGCTATCCTCTATCCGTTATAAAGTATGCCAGATTATTAGGACCATAGATATCCGCGATAAAATCCCTCTCTACCAAGATTTTCCCTGGGAACAGATTTTATTAGATATAGAAGGGATTCTGAAATACGATTCTACAACTATGCAATAATCTGGTGTACTTTATAACTTGTTAAACTATGCCATTTTATCTTCTAATGTATTTTTGCTATTTAGAATTCTCATTATTTTCTGTAATATCCCCATCCCTGTTAATTTGCCCTGTGAGCATAGAAAAAAACTAATTAGCTAAGAGAATGAAAGTGGAGCTGTCAATTTCGCATTTTGAAATATGTATTTCTATGAAAAACTTGCCTCAATAGATAGTCCTTTTATACATTGTTAATTTGCCCGCCAATCATAGAGATAAAGGTGGCATAGTTTAAAACGGTTAAAGGAGGATTCAATGATATTTAGTGAGATATCTCGATCGACATCTTGTTAAAATCCCTCGGACTAAAGCCCTCGGGAATTTTAACAAGATATCGACGTCATTATTTCAGTAAATATCAGTGAATCCTCCTTTAACCATTACAGAAATTTGCATGCATTTTTGATCATTTACATCGTGTATATACTTTGCATCTTTATATTTCTTGTTAAGCTGTCATACTGATCCTTTTGAAAGGCTATGTAAATTTGAAATTTCACCAGATCGTTAACAAGTGTTTGCTTTGCTGCTTTTTGCATTAAAAATCTGTGCAGCTTTTATTCGTAGTCATCATCAATCTGATAGTCATGTGAAACAGCCGTCTTCAAAAGCTATTGTAGTTTATCATTTGGCTTTCTCTACACATGCATGCCTGGGCTACTTGCTCTCAAATCAATAATTATTATCTATACTTTATTTGCCTAAAATGATTTTCTGCTGAATACTGATAATTGCAACTGTAATACGCTGGAAACATATTATAATGTTGGAAAATCACAACAGTGACGCGCAAGCTTAGGAATGATAATAGATGGAATATACTTACGTAAATAAAATAGATGTTCAGACAAGCATTCTCCTTAGTCAGACTACAACACGTTTCCGCAGGTTGGTTTCATTATTTCACATGATGATATTTCATAGCAGCTCGCTAGGGTTTGAAAACCATGATTATTGAAATGTTTATAAACAAACAAGTTATCATGTTATTTTCGTTTTCTAAGGCAAGATTATTTTGCCTGTATTCGTTTTATGCTTGTTAGCATTTCTCAGCGCTTGTTTTCAATTTAACAACTGATTCAATTTGCCGGCAAATCTCACAAACGTTTTTGATTTGTGAAATATAGCAACTGCAGCGTCGATGACATGTCTCAAGTTTGCTAGGTTGCATTTTTATATCATACCACTTACAAATGCAGACATACACGTTCCTTCGCATGCGCCTCTCTCGCAAGCCATTGACAGACAGTGGGATTCCTTGTCAACTTGTTTTATATGCCTTTGTTATGATCAAGCCCCCTACATCAACACGTATGCACCATACTCCTCCATTGCTGTGGGATCATAATTATAACTCAAAAACTTAGCGCAAAATGCCTAAAAACGCTGTCATAAAGGCATGTTTAAAAGCAGCCGTGTCTGTAACAGAGAATAAATCTAACTTTTAAAAGCGTGGTTTGAACCTGGCTTTGAAATTACAGTTTTGAATATTTTCTAACCGTTTTTTATCCTTTTACAATGCAGAGCTCTATTCAATCGATATTAGAAACTTATCTTATTTAGTGAAAAACAGCGCACAGCTATCGCACCCATGTATTGGGCTCTCAGCATAATTGCAGAAATGTCCAATCAACGATCATATGGACATGGCGACATGCTTTTGATGTTTATCACTCAGGTATCCATTTTTCACACAAAAGGCGTAATTTGATGTAAAAGTCAATGAAAACTTTCTGAACTCTAGCAAAAGTTTATATATTTTTCGTTGCAGAGCAAGTGAATTCTCAATAGAATTCGAACAATTATTGTATGTCGAAAATAGAGATGGAAGTCTTTCTCATCGAATTGATCTTGTGACGCCTCTTTACAAATGTTATGGCGATGTTAGAACGGTTTCTCGAATGTCATGTTTTGTACGAAACTTGAGAAGCTGACAATATCGATGTCGTGTTGAATTTGAGCCTGAACCAAAAGGAAGAGAGAGATCGATAAGAAGCAAGCAAGAAGACGAAATGTCAAAAGACTATGATTAAATTGTCCAACAATATATTTCTGGTAATAAGTTCAGGTTTTAACTGAGGCTGAGTATGCGTCAAATCACTCTCATGAAATTGCAACAAAATAGGGGACTGAAACTAAATCAATTAAATGCTTCGTGAACTGAAAAATAATTCACATGTTCAGAAAATTTTCTTGTTTTGAGTTAAGTGACTGGGATGGCAGTCTGGCAAAGAAAAGAGGAAAAGGCTTGGTCAGAAGAGAGTCCAATTACGAAAGACGAACATTAGCGCTTTCATAACCGGATTTGAAGGGAACTCCACATCTCCCGCCTGCTCAACTCCGAATCACATCAAATTCACGAAGTGTGTGAACTATCTAATAACGACATGTATTTCCTCAAACTCGCACAAAAAATAGCAAATCAAAATTGAAAATATGATAACATTTTGAAAATTTTGCCAATTTCTGGCTGTCTACCTCAAGCTCCTCTTAGCAATCAGGCACAAACTGCACAAAGAAGCTCCTTTATCGCTTCGTTCTAGCAAGAGGCGGACGCATAGGGCACTGATTTCCATCTTGTTGCCTCACGAAGCAGTTACATAAAGAATGAGCAAGATCTGCAGCTATACATGTATAAGTATGTAGTTGTGCGAAAAGTCTCGGCCGCAAGATCTTGTGGTGTCTGTAAAAGGACGATGTCAAGGGCCCTTCTTTCTAATCTGATCAGTTTGTCCTAGAGACACGAGGACATGTTACATAAGGTGCACCAGAAAACCAGCACAATGACAGACGCCTGACAAATGCGTTGTGGTTTTCCGCATACTGCCGACTGGGAATGCAGATTTGCACATGTAACGCAGCACGAGGAGGCTTTTCGAAACCTTAAGAGTAATGGTTTCGAGGTGCAACTTCCAGTGCATGTAGTGGGATAGAACTTAGATAATATGTATCAAATATGAATATCAAAAATATACAAAAAAGTTATAAAGATATAACCATGTCAATGATGAAAAGTGTTACACTTTTTTAATCTTTTTTCTCTACATTTTCTATAACAAAGATATGAGATAGAATGAATTAGTTTGAATTGAAATAAAACTGTAAAATGTCAAATTGGTCATCATCCACGCATTTCCGTTCACGCACGCAGCCCTGGACATTAAGATCAATTGATTGTCATCATTTTGGTAGGTATGTAGGTAATATGAAGCTGTTGAAGTTCCGTATTTCCTTTGTTAGTGATGCTTAACGAGGCTTAATTATCGAAAGTCGTAATTGAACAGCATCTTGTTGTACTTGGCATATGCCAAAGATGCAAAATAATGCCACAGCCGCATGATCCTTATTGACCGAAATCTTAATTATCCGTGTCTGAATTAACGAGCTTCTTCTGTAGTTGTTTCTAACTATGAAACTAAAAATTATCGACACAATTGAAAAGATAGACTATTAAAATACCGGCCACAATTGTTGATTACGTAACTGAGAAATAATACTTTTGCGCCACAACGTTTTCGAACCACAACACATTTGCGCCACTTTGCTAGTCGGTAGTATTTGAAGGCAAAGTTAACATATTACATGCGAATTAACTATGTTTCAACTATAACATCAACTGCATCGATGTTTTCCGTTCTTGATAGGGAGAATTGATAAAACACGACATGTTATTATAAGGTTGGCTAGGGTAAAAGTCTAAATCCCACCAGCATTTCGACGATTGATAAAGTCTTAGTTTTGCTGAATTTTGTCTTTAGTAGCTGCATCTTGGTATGCTATTTTCCCATGTCTGGCGCTTCTAATTTTCGCCGACGCAGCAACTTGGAACTTCATTGAAACATCCATGAAAATGAATAATTGGGATGAACTGAATAGAAGAATTCTTGGTTGAAATGAGTATTGAATGATTCGCATCTATTGTTGGTACGCAGACATGCCTCACCTAATGCTCAAAGATTCGGAAGATAGTGACTTTGGCTGTCAATAAAATGTTCGAGGACAGAATCAGCGAATTCGAGGCACTTCGGGCAGTCGAGAATTATCGCAAAGACATCGTCAGTGAAGCAGTTTGCCACTTCCTCAGATCGCAGAAAGGGGAGCCCAAGCAAGTATTATAACCATTTCGAAATCTCACTGTCCTTGTCGTTATACTGAACAGATAGTCCAAGTTTCTGAATTTTGCGATGCCACTCATCCGCTAAATGGAATCGACAACCACGGTTAGACGAAGTAGGAAATTGCAAAGAGACGGCATTGCTAGCACCTTTCTCAAAGTCCAGCATGATGGTGGAGGGTCGTAGTTCAAATCCGAACCATTGACAATGCAGCTTTAACTTAGACCACATCACGTTGTGGAAGTCTTCGGACTTCTTATTCTACAAAATGTACGTAGACCAGTGGTACAAACCATCCATTTTGATGGCCGACAATAACAAACATTTGGATAAAAAAGTGATGGGACACTTTTGTAATTTCCGTCGCAGAACTACATTTCATTCAACCACTGTATTGAAAGTTTCAACACGATTTTAAATGAAAATATATCCTGAATTTCTCTTTTTTCTAAATTGATATCATGTCAATCTGCCAATTATGGCTGTCATCATCTGCAGCTGTCATAAGTTAATTAGACATTGACATGACAAATGACCATTCTTATGATGATTAAGTAAAGAGAAATTTGGCGCAAAAGCAAAAGTCCCCAAAATACACGGATAGAATGAATGTATTATTCATCATTTTAGTTATTGAATAACGTAATAGATAGATGAATGATGTCAAACTAATAACAAAGCTCAAACCAAATAAAATGACGTGTATTTGAATGACCTGTGAACGGAAATTTGATCAAGTATCTGGTAATGTAGTCGCTGCAGTTAAAAGGAAAGTTCTTCCATTATCCGTGATCGGTTCATTTGATGTGTTTAATTCGAAATCTAAGATTAATATCTCAAAGATGTGCGGAATATGCATAATCAATGTGAATATCAAAACTGAAATTGTAAATTATCAGCGCATAAATGACCAGTCATTTAAATGCGTTGTATCTGGTGAAAATGAGCATGTGAGTCATCGAGCTTAACAAACGTTGAAACTGAAGAACATTTTCCACATATTGAGCTGCGAGTTTCTTCCTCAATTGTGGCCTCGTTTTTGAGAGCAAATGTTTCATAATATCTTCCTCTTATTGTTTCAATCAATTACCATCTTGACTTTGCCGGCTTGTCGCTGAAAAAGACACCGAATAGAGAAATATAGAAGATAAGAGACCTATTAGCAAACACAAAGCAGTGTTGGAGCACTGTTGTTGTTTTTAAGTTGTTAAGATTGTTTGCACCATCACATCTTATATTTCATATGCGCCTTTCATATAACCGGTACATGTAGCCTACATACAACATGCACCCGCATTTAAATGACAGTCTACAATTCAGATAGTTATTGGCTGACTCCTTAGACTGCTTGCATGCATATTATGCAGAACATGAACACAACCAACACAGCACATCATGCTCATGATACTGTATAGTATTCACTTTTCAATCAACAGTTCATAAGACATTTGAGCACAATGTTCATGCAGATGATGAGGCTTTTGGCTTGCGCTGGTTGCATGCGACCTACATGTAGATGGCGTCTATTGCTAAAGATATCGAAGATGATTTTGTCGTTCGTAATGGTTCGCCGACTTGTGTGGATTACACTGCAAATCATGTCCAGAGCAATCAAAATAATTAAGCACAGATATTTGATTTCAAAAAACCATTCAGGCCAAGAAATCTAAAACTTCAATTCTTTTTCTATTTCTATGAAGCTCTAATAAAAGGCATGAAAATGGTTTCCTGCTACAACCGATAGACATTTGACTTTGATATTTTCAACACAAAAGTAGATTATTTTCCTTAATAGCAGAGTGCCGCGGATTGAAAATTTGAAATTTAGAAATTTCATTTCCGATTCTTATGCATTAGGGTTGTTCTGATTTACAACTTCAGATTATTCCCTTCGATGTCATGAACTTTGATTCGTTTCATAGATCATACACAATAACAAAAGGCTGCTTTTTATTCTTGATGAAAAACCATGTAAGCAAACGATATCACAATTGTCCAGATATTCGACCAATATATTTTGACAAAGATTATATACAATCTTGCTCAGCATAACTAGCCGATTATTTCCTTTTCAAGTTTCTTGCATGATTTCTGTGAAGTGTAAAACTTTAGAGAGGTATTTGCAAGAAGTTGATGACGATATGTGTCTGTCAATGAGCTTCTTAAGGAGACTTTGGTCAAATCATTCCCGCCACTAAAAACCTTGAATGAAGCACATATTGTATCTCTTGTTGACAAAGGCCACTCCTAGAAAACTCAGAATCAGCTTGTTCTAATTAACTGTCATTTCACACCACTGACATGTCGCCAATGTTGATGTATCCAATAGTAGTTTGAATGAGTAGTACACATCACCTACCTAACCACGGATACGAACATGACTATTTTCCTGAAATTGGAAAAGTACAGCTTTTCTGTACAAGGATATCTTGTTGAGTCGAGAGAGCGAAGCGATCAAGGGTCGAAAAGATATCCGTGCACGGCAAAGGTACTTTTACAAAAAAGGAATATAATTTATTCTTGTACATGTCTATGAATCAAATCATTCTTCTTGTGCATGTTTATTTAATGGATAGAGGATGGCTATGCGATTCTCTGGGATATAGAGAGGGAAAGATATTCTTGATTTCTGCATGTATTATAGAGAAAAAGAGGAGAACACGTCAAAGTCAAAGATGAATTTTAAAAAAGTCACTAAGTCACGACGGTCCTTATGTTCTCGCTTGGACCAACGGAAACCTCGGTTCTTTTTAATATTGCCTTGGCATTGCATCTCACCAGTGCAACAGATATCCTTCCACAAATGGAAGCAATGGCTTCGCAGACAGTCACCCCGGCCCGGTCTGTGTTGCGAGTCTGGTTCCTGGGCGCGACACAAATTCCATGGCTTCGTCACCCGTAGCTCCATATGCTGTCAAACAAAGGGGGAGGCACTGCCAATTTAATTCCCGGTACTTCTCTATGTTGGCGTAACGCTTCCGAGCTTCTGCTAATAAAACTCCCGAGGGCTTTAGCCTGAGGGATATATCAAATAATTTCACGAGCTATGTCAGGCAATCATGTATCTATCATCCATCCGTTATAAAGTATTATGACCATAGATATCCGCGATAGAATCCCTGTCTACCAACATTTTCCCTGGGAACAAATTTTATCAAATATAGAAGGGATTCTAAAATACGATTCTACAACTATGTAATAATCTGGTATACTTTATGAACAGGGACAAGTAGAATAGATATAATTCAATTTCTATTGCGGCCATTGTAGATAGAATAGATATTTTTTTTTTTTTGGATATTACAATATCAAGGTGAAAAGTCAACTTTTCAAGCAGCAATGCAAATATACATACCTCCATGAACGGAAATGTTGTCCATGAATGGAAAGGTCATAGTTTTCCTGCGTCACCAGGATAGGAAAAGTAAACTTTTCCATGCTAGTAAGTAAACTATCCATGCATGAGGAAAAATAGTTATTTACGCAGCAAGTGCAAAGTATCAATTTTTATTGTGCGTAATTGAGAGAAAGAGGTGATACTTATCGAAAAGATGTACGAAAGAACCAGAGCGGCAGTGATAGTTGGAGATAACATCAGCGAATATTTCCAAATAAAAACAAGGCTCAGACAAGGAAGTGCTTTAAGTCCATTTCTGTTCACTCTTATGGAATTGATTATGGAATTGTTGTCAAGGAAAAGCGAAGAACATGATGCAATGAACAAGATAATGTATGCTGACGATCTAGCTGTGATAACGAAAGACGAGGTGGAGCTACAAGATCAACTGGAAAAGTGGGCGCAGAATTTCCAAAGGCATGGTCTGCGCATCAATTTGGATAAGACAGAAGTAATGTGGGTCGGAAAGGAGCCAAAGGACATAAGTGTTGAGGTGCAAGGAATTCAGCTAAAGCAGACAAAGGGTTTCAAGTACTTGGGAGGTGTGGTGGCGGAAGATGGGCGGAGCGACATGGAAGTGAATAGGAGAATTATAGCAGGGGTCGGAGCCTATCAGAAAGTGGCAGGAGTGTTGAGAGACAGAAGGATCAGCAAAGATATCAGACGGAAAGTGTTAGAGGTGTGTGTAATTCCAGCAGTCACATACGGTCTGGAAACAATGGCGCTCACCAAATATCAGCAAGATAGACTACAAGTGTGCGAGAACAATTGGCTGAGGAGGTTGTGTGGAGTGAAGTTGGTTGACAGAATCAAAATTGCAGAAATGAGGCTCGAAGTCGGACTGAAACGAACGATGACTCAGAAGATTGTGGGAAAGAGACTATCTTGGGCCAGACATGTGGCGAGAATGAATGAGCAGAGGCTACCCAGGCGAATGGAGCAAGAAATGAGTATGCGAAGAGGAGGAAGACCGAGAATTCGTTGGAGTGACTGTGTCAAAAGAGATTTCCAGAAGGCGGAGGAAGATTGGAGAAGTTGGAGAAGCGACGCAGAAGACAGAGTCGTATGGCGGAGAACTGTGCACAAGGTGGTTGAAGTATGGAGTGGCTGACATTTTACTTGACTTGTTTCCTGATATCGTTTCATGTGGTGTTACCCTGATGGTTGGTGGACTGTAGCTAGTTTGTGTTTCCATGAATTTTATGATGTATATGAACTGTCTCCTTTTTATCTTGTTTGTATGAATACCCCTACCCCATTTATATGGGAGAAAGGGGTTGTTAAAATAAATAAAAAAATAAAAA
>CAJQUW010015196.1:0-39530 GCA_907163375.1 Prostheceraeus crozeri | reverse complement strand
TTTATATATATATATATATATATATATATATATATATATATATATATTTATGAAGCAGGACAACGAATGCAACTTTAGCAACGCGTTGGCCACGCTTTCAGCCGCGTTTTATTCGCATTGGTCAATCACAAGTTTCAAGTTTATTAAGAAGAAGTGCAATGTTAAAGGAGCTACTAGTTTATTCGATGTAATGCATCAAAATCTACCTTTGTGAGTGAATAACCTCCCACATAACGATAGCGACAGTGAGAGACTTCATGCAAGTTATTTTACGGCTCAATAAATCACTGAAGTGAACAATGAGAACAAAGCTTTCAAAAAGCATGGGAAATGCGTTTTCTGAAGTTGTTCTCATGAAACAGCATAACAAGTCACAA
Organism: Prostheceraeus crozeri; assembly: GCA_907163375.1. Classification (NCBI taxonomy): domain Eukaryota; kingdom Metazoa; phylum Platyhelminthes; order Polycladida; family Euryleptidae; genus Prostheceraeus; species Prostheceraeus crozeri. The sequence continues at coordinate 39,153 of CAJQUW010015196.1, read as the reverse complement.
CAGCAGCTGACTAAAATCAAATTTATCGATGAAAACCATAGTGACGCTTGCAAACATAGCATGGATGATTTGTAACACTGAAGACAAACTATATTTTGGTTGAGAATTATAATTGAAAATGAGCATTTTAGGCTTAGGACTTTAGCGCTGCGCTAAATGTAAAGGCCGACAAACAAAGTACTCAATACAGAAACTGTTCACGTCCTACGCTGTAGCTGAGTGAAAGTCTAGACTTTCAACATAAATTTACTCGATGAATTTCAGTTACTTTATCTGAAAATGTCTCATTCCCGACCATGAAAAGCTACAGAAGGAGAATTAGTATACATAAAGTAATTGATATAGGTGAAATCATATATAGATGAATCCGACTACATCAACTTTTACATTCTATCATCCACAATTTCTTAAGTTTATCATCACTGATTTTCTTACCTGACCATGTGATTAATACAATTGTTGTCAAGATACCTTTTAGCGTGAGAAAGACACACATGTCTCCCGAATGTATTCGATTCACATATGGAACAGCGCAACATTCTACCTTGAATTTAAAATGTCTTCCATTCAAATTGCTCAAAAACATATTCATCAAACAAATATCTGCATGTCTAAAACGGTGCAAATTATCTTCCTAATTGATATTAAGCTGAACAATCTACTCACCAGACTCCTCAGAAATATTGAAAGATTTTTTTTCGTTCATTTCTCGCTAATTTCAGTCGATTGTTTTAATTCGTGGTCACTGTTGCCGAGTTGGTGGCGACACTGGGTAAGATACATCACATTCACATCTAAACAAAATAGGCCTATTGCAAATCCTAGAATATCGAGAGATATTCACCGAAATCCCATAGAACTATGTAAATCTGCTTCCAGCAAGCAGCATATCGATGTTGTAGAATATTTTAAGTGATTACCTCAATGATTGAAGCGGTCTCTCATCTTCGGCGGATTTTCGTGGCGGCTAGTGGCGACAAGTTTCCTGACACGAGTCGGTAACAATTATTCGCTTCGTGGCGAGTTCGTGGCAGCTTTCGTGGCGAGGAGTTTACAGTGTAGTGTGCCGCGATGCAAAAAGGCCCGGAACCATGTGCTGCCATCCTCCATTCCGAATTCTATGAGCACAAGTCAAAACCTATAACTATAAAAGTCATTCGATTTTTAATGATCGTGTGCCTTAACACAACAGAAGCGCGGTGGCGTCAGATTTGACGCTTTTGTACCTAAAATCCGTCCTCCACTGTTACATTTTCATTAATCATGATAAGATTAGCTGACTTTTTCTACTTCTTATAGACGATGACTAAAGTGCTAGTTAGCCGCTATTTTATGTTAAACATCTTTGATGCTGACTGAATAACCATTAACCGCGGAAGGCGTCAAAAATGGTGCTTTAAATTAACTAATTGAAAAAATTATTATTCCATATTTGTCGTTTACCGGCTTATATGATCTCGTCTCTCAATACACAGGAGCAGAAACAAAAAGTTCTAACTGTTGATAATCATTTGCTATTTGTTGCAATCATGACGATGACCAACAACCTCAAACACAGCAACACAGGTACAGGCAACGTAAGTCTCTTTCTTTGCCATACACACTCCGCAACGTAGCTTCCCACAAACACTGCAGACTGTGTTTGTTTGTTTGTTGCGGTGAGAACTAACTTGAAAATTTCGCCTTTTTGATGGGGTGCTGTAGAGGCAAAATAATCACGAGGAGCTGGCGGGACTGATCTGTGGTGAAGGGAACACAGTTGTTCACCATGTTGCAGCATGAATGACTGGCGAGGTAATTGAATGTTTAAACATTTTTTGTAAAGCATCCATGAATTGCCACAGTGAATTGGCCACAATCAATCCACAGCGATTGGCCAATGTCGAGCCCTTGTGGCACACTTTCGCGTCATAAAATCCATAACAGCCACTCCGGTCTTAGTAGCATTGAATGCAGTGGGCTCAGGTAATTTTTTTGTTGTTGTCCTGTATCTTGCAGGAATCATGTAGGGAAGACAGAAGAACAACCATTTTTTCTTTTCCCTTTGTACGCAAAAAGCGTGATTGGTTTTCAACGAGCATGTAAGCATCACAACCGTACAGATCCATTGAAGCCTCACTCGCAAGTACGTAGCCTCACTCGCATTCTTCTTGGTGTTTCTCATCCTGTTCGCCTTATTGTACCAACAATGGTGGTATCAACCTTCAACAAGTCCTCGGCCAAAGTTCTTGATGTGAAGAAATTGTCCGTCGTCACGTTGTATCCTTTCCGAACATATGACAACATAAACTTTAGCACAGCGTGTTGACCCAACTGAGCTACGTACTCTTCTTAATTGCCAAGGTAAAAGAATCCATACAAAGCGAAGTTACTCTCCACTTCGCATAGAATCCAGAACTTGATACCGAATTTGTCGGGCTTGTTCTGCATATAAATGATGAATGGACATCGAACTTTACATGGCAAGAGCTTCTCATCTACTGTGAGATTCTGTTGTGGGACATAAGTGCTTTGACTGTTTTCAAATAATCGATCCCATAACTGATAGATAAGTCCAAATCCTTAAATAATAATAATCCTTTATTGATAAACCAACAGTAACACCTCGCGAGTCGAGCAGAGCCTTACAAGTGTTCCAGAAACTATAGAGGAGCTAGCTTATAAAGACACTGATGACGTCAAAGAATCAATAGAGAAGAATACCAAAAACTGACGTCTTCTGGTGACGTTGCAACAAAACGTCATCAAAGTGACGTCAGCATGATGTCATAAAGTCTAGGCATGCACTTATGCTGAGAAAAGTCTTGTGGTTGAGGAACTAACTGGCTCCGGCGACCGCTGAACAAACACTTAGGAGAAGTACAATGAGGAGTACAACGAGAAGGACTCCAAGTAAAGGTACCCTCTCCCGCCCACCGTGAAGGCCAGTCTGCTAAATTGCACGACGTGCAAACGAACTTAAGGTTCACATTGAGCAGAGCAAGAAGGGCCTTCACGGTGAGCCAGAAGGGGCCTTACCTTGAAGAGTGAGCACTGACATATTGTCCACTAAATAAGTACGAGATCGCCCAAAACGCGAAACGGCCCAAGCGAGCGCAAACAGCTCATTATGAGCCTGCCACTGCCGACTCACCCCGCAGCAGCAATAGAGGTAACGCTGTCAAAATAGGCGATCTTCTCTGGAGTTGCGTCCACGTAACATAACCCGTCTGTCGGTGCACCAAAAGGGACATACCAGTGGGATACTTGTGCAGCTTGCATAAGGAAGGTATATGTGGCCCGTAATCCTTGCCGGAGAACTCCATAGATCCGCAGAACTACCGATAGCCAAAAGACTAAGTAGCCCTGGAGTTGCAGATAAGTATGGCGAGACATAGGCTTCACTTGTTCTTCCTTTGTCCTTTGTCATCGAATCGCAAGTATCGCAAAATAGAGCGGAATCGGTCCCGAGAAATAGTGTTCATCACAATTGGAAGGCCCCGCTCATAGAGGAGGTATATTAGGTAGAGTGGTAACTCCGCATTTATTAAATCCCCAATGTGTATACATGTTCGATTTTATTAAATGAACTCAAGGGAGATACAGTTGGTATTGTCACCAAATGTGAGATATGCAAATTTTTGCAGTTTTGCAGAAATTACAACGGAATTGAGTGATCATGATTTTAATGCAGAAGGAATGATGATATTTCATAGATTCTCATGACAGCCTTGGAATTTTAATGTTTGCTAAATTAGCAATTCGATGGGTTCCTATTACTTTCATGCTCAACCTCAAGAGTATTTTCTTAAGCGTGATCATATCACAGGCAAGCGGCCACTGGCGTAGCAAAATAACATAATCAAAGACAATGACTTCATTAAACTTTGAAAGATGTAAATGGATCCACATCACTTTTCAGATTCTAGAAATGAAGCATGAATTAATGATCCAATCATAAAATCATGCCGCTGAAAATGGAATTGAAAACTTGAAATGTCAGCCAAGAAAGCACGAAAAATATCGCGATTTTTTCATGAAGACTTTCATTATAATACAATTCATGAAATTCCCTTGATAATTAGCTTGATTTCCGCTTTGTTGGGATGCTTATTATCAAATATTCATTCCTTTTGATATTCAACCTGTTTCATACTATTTATATAGGAGAGTCATCTCGATAGTATATAAATTGGCAAATGTTGATTTTTTTCAAAAGTGCTCAAACATTTTGGACCACGGGAACGTAATCTCCGCAAAAAACTGAGTCTATTCATACAAAAATTTTCACTGTATACAGATACTTTTTGCGTCGACACTCTAGCTATATATCCGTACTCTATGGCCCCACTTTTTGTTCCACATCATGTCTATGTCGAATTTCGATGATGTTTCTATAGTAGCCGAATAATCAGAATCCCGAGGAATGCAAGAAATTCAGATTTGTAGATAGACCATGTATCATCCCGTTGACGACGATCTTCTACGATTGTATAGTTCATTACGCAGTTGATCATGGCATTGTCGAATATCAAATTGAAGGCAGAGAAGAAAGTGTTAGTGTCGATCGCTCGACGTGTCCGTGACTTGCAGCCTGCTGAAGCTTTGAAGACATTTCGCACTAGTCGTCTTCCACTACTGAGATCGCTTGTTGAATCTTTAAGTAACTTCCATTTGCTTTCGTCCTTACCATGAGTCCACGTGCATCAGCTCGATGTCCAATAATATCAGGCATTTCCTCATCATCAGTATCACTACTGTTGTCAACCGAAGAATCGCGCAATAAATTGTCATCAACACCGTCCAAAATACCTTCACTGTGTTCGAGTTCTTATTCCTCACCTTCGTAGTGGTTGGACGGAATGTTAGTCAAGCGTCTTATCGCTGCTTGAGCTGCCTCCCTTTTCGTTCGCTGCATGATACAAGTCTGATATCAAAGTTTGAAGACATTAGCCTTCCCGTCAGACGATGAAGTCTGACACGCTTTCATTGGTTGTTGTATTCGTGCTGTATTCATATTGATTGCAGTCGCGCCTCTCAATATGAATGAGCGCAAGCGCCTCACTCAATAATGCATACATTGCATGCAAGGTCATACACACTTGCAGTAGCTAGGATTGCACAACGATGCCGTCCATGCCGTCAATCGAAGTGCGCTGTGAATTTTTAAGGGTACATGAAATGTAGGAGAGTACATAGATCTTCAGCTTTACAACTGACGTGCAATATTCAAATACCGAAATATTAGACGTTACGGTATTTCGATATTTAGTAGTGCCTGATTGTCAAATATAAATAGCATGAATGTAATCAGTAATGCCTAACACTCGAAAAAAACGTTTCCAGGTCAGTAACATGTAGTACCGTATAAAATATTGAAACGCCTGTCGCGGTTTTAGGTAGTCCAATTTTCAGCGCTTAATTCAGCGCGTTAATTCCTTCGTTGCCTGAAGATGGAAAAAGACATTTATCAGCCTTAAAGTCGGAATTGCAATCTTTGTTAGCGTCAAACCCGGAACCGCATCAGACTTCTATGTTTCTACGACTGACCATACGAACTCCTCCCGTCTATTGATGCGAAATCATTTTGCTTTTTCAGTCAAAGACTGTTAGAAAAGAAAATGATCTTCCAAGGACGGTCACGTGCACAAATATGGCCCATGCGTCGTAGACATCCCGAAAACGTGATTGATGTTTAATTCTAGTTGTCGCACAGCATAGAAATTGATTACTATAAAACCTTTAGAATGGAAGTAAAGCTTCATGCAATACACAATAGTGGCACAAAAATCGAACGCATTTTCAATTAAATATACTTGTCAACGGCAGAATCATAGGGCTACAATCAGTCACATGTGTAATTTAAGCTTTTAATTGGCCATTCATGCCCCAACGTAGTTCCCCCGGATGTGCCGCGACCTTGACTTAATTTCCATTCTAGTCAATTTCAGATAAACAGTTTATTTATATGCTTGCACCCACAATTGTGAGACTGACAAGCATGACAAGTGCGACTTCCTTGCAAGTGTGATGCAGCCACAGAATAAGATTTTCTAAGCATATCACTTTGCTAGAAGTGCAAATTGATTGAAAACGATGGTACATCCACGAACTTACTAAGTGGGAAAAAGAAATTGTTAATGCCTTACATAGATATGAAAATTGACGTGTGTCGCTTGCGGATTCAACCGAAATGCAATGACAGTGTAACAACCATACATTCCTCTGCATAACAAAGAAATTTGAATTTGTAGCTGCATCAAGTTAGTAGAAAGTATTATATCCCAACTAAAAATTCCGTCTTATGTAACCTTCAATTCCAGGAATGTGACTTTAATGTCACCACGAAGGACATACATCATCATGGCAAGCAAAGAAGAAAAGTGGAAGAAATGAAAAAAGCGTTATCTAAAGACTACCATCATAATTCCAATTTCTGCCTAGATGCTTCTCCAAACAACTACAAAGCCGCAATCCGGCATGGCCACATTTTCGAGTGTATGTCCTGGCAATGACAACACATCCGGAGGATTTCTTGTTATGACAATTTTGTCTAAAATCTGCGAGGAAGCCATTCTATATGGGTTTGTAACATCTCAAAATTATCATGGATTAAAAATTGCGATCATGAGTTGAAATCTTCCCTTCTGCGTCGTCGCATTATTGACTTTCGAAATATCTGCGAATGTTCGCATCTATCACAGAGAGAAATCCATTCCAACAAGCACATAATGTATTTATCATTTATCACAAGTTTTCCAAAGTTGTCAATATGATGACTTTGCATAATCTCTCTGGGTGACCAGCCAGCAATAGAAATTCGAAATCAGATACAATTATTTTGCACTTCAGAATGATTGACAGAGTTGATAGTGAACCCGAAGTCAACGGACGTAAGAGCAATGACCATTGAAAGGGACAGTTTCGAGCGGAAAAGAGAATCCACAGATTCCCACACAATGAATGTCCTGAAATCAAGGGGAACAGAACAGGGATCAGGAGCGTGAACTATACGGAGATCCGTCTTTGTATTTACTTTCATGAAAACAATGATAATGGACATAATAAGCATTCCCAACCTGAGCATCCACTTCTGAGGAGGTTGGAACAGATATGGAGTGATGCGACGTGTGATGGAGTTCTTCTGAGAACAATGACAAGAACTTGGAAAAGAACATTCGGATTATCTTGAGAAGTGTTTTGACTGGATACGTGAAATGACTGAAGCAAATTATCATATCTCCATGCGTCATCGCACAGAGAGTGACAAGAAAATAAAAACAATTTCTTTATTGAAGTTTTCCGGACTCAGTCTGAAAAATGTTGATGATAAAATATCATGCAGTCAGCCACAGAAGATGAGATGTATACAGGATGTACAGTACATGTTTGCGTGCAAAGACTGATTTCAATATGAATCCTAATAATCGAGATGATCCCAGTGGTGGATGTTGTCTTTCACTTCTGAAATGCAAAAAATGTGATTCTTGCTGTGAATGCACTGTCAGAAATATTAAGTTGGCAATGTTCGACATCCCCGAAGCTGCAAAACTTTTGAATAAAATTTATCATGTGGTATTTTCCACAAAGCGCATCTGGGCTTCAACCATACATTCTTTTTTGGAAAGTATTCTATGAGATCAAACTGAATAGTTGTCTAAGAAAATAGATTTTTTCTTTAAAAAAATTTTAAAAAAAGTGTTCAGAATATCGGTATTTCATTTTGTCTTGGTGACTTTTCCGCTTAATTCTTCACAAAATCTCGCTGTACATGCGTCCTAAAACCTAGTGTTCATAAATATACATACATAATGTGCTTGACATGCATTGTACTGCCCTAGTTTCCCAAAAATGGATAATCATGCATGATTTTTATCCATGTTCATCCATAAATTACACATGTACATATAAGACCATCCATGCCCATGTCTGATCATCTATGGTCATCCGTGTTACATTCATGTACATGTTTGATCATCCACTGACATGCATGGTTCATCAAATCCAGTTTCCCAAAAATGGATAATCATGCATGATTTTTATCCATGTTCATCCATAAATTACACATGTACATATAAGACCATCCATGCCCATGTCTGATCATCTATGGTCATCCGTGTTACATTCATGTACATGTTTGATCATCCACTGACATGCATGGTTCATCAAATGTATATCCGTGGTTTGAAAGATCTGACCTGAGAAACCGTTTTGGGATCACTGCATGGCAGTTATTATCACAAATTTAAGAGAATGCTTTAGATCTGGCTACACAATCGATCATAAAAGGCGGATCATTTAATTCAATCGATTCTTCAGAATTCCAATATTATCACACACCAGTGCGCCATAGCCTACACTTTTCCCCGCAGTTTTTCAATATTATTGGACAGTATATATGATCAAATCTAGAATCTCTCAAAGTAGAAATCTTTATTTTTGTAAGGGAAATATGATAATTAATCCAAGTTTAAAGAGAAAGTATATTTACTGAGTTTTGATTTGTTGTTCGTCAACATTTAATTATAGAGAAATGGTGATATCATTAATTTATCATAAAATCAGCCATTTCTTATTGAAAACTTGATTTTCAGTTCTTAGCCATTATAAGCTTTCTCCTCACACTTTATTCACGATCGTGCCTAAGTTGACTACTAAAAAACTACAGCTTTTAAATATTCACCCTGTCCAAAAAGCACGATAAAAGATACGAGTGCATTATGACTCATTTGAAAGCTATAGAATGGTGTATGGTACACAAGGTGTGACAACATTAGAATGCAGGAGGATCGATTGAATTTGACATAATTTAGATGACCATATTTCATGATACTCTGCAGAATAACAATTTTTTTTTTTGAAAAGCTCCTATTCCTATTTCATTTATGCTGCACTGTAAATCAAAAGGTGACAATAAGGTGAAACATTAGAAGCGAACTAAGTTTTCGCTCATTCGATTGATTCACAAGATAGAAGTAAAATTATTAAACGAATAGCACATCGATCACGGGAACAGCAATTATTACTAAGTTGTCTAGCAAACATGTGATTTTTCTAGTTGCAAGTCGCTTTACAGCATTGTGCTGATGAAAATATAGGTGTTGAAAGACAAATGTAGCCTCGATGTCACTAGTTCTGCACAATCTCTAAACGCAGAATGACCAATTGGTGACAAATGAGTCTAATTTTAATGTTATGTTTAATGTAATGTAATTTTTGTAATGGTAATTTTCAACTACATTTTGATGGTGAATGGTAATTTGTACTATATTTCGCTGACATTCGGCTGATCGATTTTTTGCCTCATGATTTACAATGCAAGCAGTTAATTATCTTCATTATCATAACGGAAAACATTCCTCAATATACATCAAATGCGATCAATCCTGATAGACAAAAATAATATTCGAACATGATGTTGTGCACATATACTCTATTCAAATAAAATACAGAAGCTGGTTGATTCCTAAAACGACATGAAAATACCGGTTTCGGTCAATGCAGATAGATGTGAACAGCACAAAATTGAGTATTTGTTATTACATGACACAATAGATCATTCCACCAGTGTCCGGATTCTAGAATTTCGAAATTTTCGTGCATCCCGAAAATTTTCGTGCATGATAGAAAAAAGTCACCTTTTCTGAATATTATGATCCCAGACAGCGGTATTTCGTTGCAAAGCCGCTTCAGAGCTATTTTACACATTCATATTTAATTCCTCATCATTGCATAAGAACTTAAAGTTAGACTGACATGCAGTACTGTAATGTACTAAAATGTACATCTGAGTGAATGCACGCAAAATTGATGTAAGCTACCCAGGGTAACAAGAATCCTGCTCACATTTTAATTTGCAAATTACATGCGAACATTCAACTGCCAGATGCAATTAAAGATGGAGTAAACGAAACTGCCACTGAGTATAGAGTTTCGATTTAACTTATTTTAAGGGTTGATGGAGGTATTTCAAAAAAGTATGCCTATCCAATTATCATGAAAGTAATTACTTTGGTAGGAAGCGCGCATTCCTATTATGTTAACAGATAGAACGAGTATACAGTATAATAAATCGTATACTTATGTATCACTAAACAAATTGAAACAACAAATTTAGTACGGTAAGAGCATATTGCTATTTGCAAAGATTACTAATCAGCTGACGCTGTCCATTATCTTTGGCCATTGTTCTGAAAGTCTACATGGAAGTTCACCAGATAAGTCACTTTGGTATTTTTGGTATCTTTGGAAGGGAGGAGATCTTGGGGAGGAGCTCGGCTGCTTTCCGTTTCAAAACAGTCTCTACGACACGGTCGCATTCTTTTCCTTCTTCTTTGTGAGAGTCTTTTTCAGCTCTAAGGCGGCTTAGTTCTTTTTCATCTTCTAATGTCTCCTTTTGCAATTCTTCAAGCAGGCGGCGCTTCTCCAACTGGTCTTCAAGTTTCTTCTGCATTTCCCTCTGCGTGGAAGTGAGATGATCATCCAAACTGGCAATTTTTTTGCTCGCGCTTTTTGCTGTTTTAACCTCAATCATCAATTCAGTCTCAAGTTTCTTCTGCTGGATGGATCTCCAGTGTGTATCTTCGACAACATTGTTCACGTCATCCTTCACAGAATCACATATGAATAAGTGTCAATTTCGAATGTTCTTGAAGTTTCCATTAAAGAGCACAAAGCTGTGAAACTGAGACAAGTTAACGTAAAATACCTTTTAACTCCAGCAATAATATTGAGTATATGATCTGAAATATGAGAATAAGTTTTCACCTAAAAAATGTGCACAGCCTTTATTTACCTTCAATAAATATTTGTCATATTTGAATCCTGATTCTTATCAAAAGATAATTATATATTCATGTCGTTTTTTAGAATATCGTATCTTGTTATCTGTAAAATGTATCTTTCTCTGAGACAGAATGTATCTTAAATGTGGCAGATAGCTTACAGTTTCCACTCATTTCACCAAGTACTGTACTCTACGCACTCGGTAGAGTACAGTAACACCGGTAATCTATAAAAATTTATCAAAAATGATGTATACTGAAAAAAAATTAACGATGCAAAAATTCGTGCAATCCACATCACGATTTTCGTGCATCGACCGCAATTTTCGTGCATTCGTGCATGACTCGTGCATGCACGAATTTCGTGCGTGAATCCGGACACTGCATTCCACACTAAAACTCAAAACATCACAAAGCATGACAGTAAGATGACAAATCACTCGAAAAAGTTACACAATAATTCACCGGTGTGCTAGAACTGATCAGCAATACACTGAATAACATTTCAGATCGATTGCTTTTCTATTTAGTGTGCAGCTGGCTATCTATAACTTTTAACTTCAGAGACCACAAACATCCGACATTGAGAACGCTGTTGTACAAGTTATAGGCAACCAACCAATTCAACATCGATATGTGAAGTAGGATATAACAACGAATATATAAGAAGTTATTGTCACATTACATTTCTGTGAAGTATGTCATCGAAACATTGGTCGTAGATAACATCAATTCACAAATGACCATGAAATCCAATTAACTGGGATCAATAGATGACACATTGTCATTTCCAGCTCCATGCTCAGAAATATGTATCACTGCGATGAAAGTAAACTCAAATGCATCCGCACGGCACAATTAATGATTGATTATTACTGCCTCTTAAGCGACACGATAACCGTTATGGACCTGTAGTTTGACATGATGAAAATTCCATAAACGACCCACTGTTTTGCTTTTGAAGACTCGTCAATATAGACGTGCGATAATGGGCCTTAAGTTGACGAAAGGGCACGGAGTTCTCAAACAGGCACTGCAAAAGTGTGTCAGACAAAATTATATTTATGATCATCAATCAATCAAATTTAGCAGAAACTCACCGATAGACAAATCGGAATGGATGTAGAGTCGGCGCGAGGGTGCGGTTACTGCAATGGTATGTGAAATAAAACAAAATGACTGATAAGATCATATAATTTTTTTAACTCACTCATTGATGCATGGTAATGGGCCTTAAGTTGACGAAAGGGCACGGAGTTCTCAAACAGGCACTGCAAAAGTGTGTCAGACAAAATTATATTTATGATCATCAATCAATCAAATTTAGCAGAAACTCACCGATAGACAAATCGGAATGGATGTAGAGTCGGCGCGAGGGTGCGGTTACTGCAATGGTATGTGAAATAAAACAAAATGACTGATAAGATCATATAATTTTTTTAACTCACTCATTGATGCATGGTAATGGGCCTTAAGTTGACGAAAGGGCACGGAGTTCTCAAACAGGCACTGCAAAAGTGTGTCAGACAAAATTATATTTATGATCATCAATCAATCAAATTTAGCAGAAACTCACCGATAGACAAATCGGAATGGATGTAGAGTCGGCGCGAGGGTGCGGTTACTGCAATGGTATGTGAAATAAAACAAAATGACTGATAAGATCATATAATTTTTTTAACTCACTCATTGATGCATGGTAATGGGCCTTAAGTTGACGAAAGGGCACGGAGTTCTCAAACAGGCACTGCAAAAGTATGCCAGACAAAATTATATTTATGATCATCAATCAATCAAATTTAGCAGAAACTCACCGATAGACAAATCGGAATGGATGTAGAGTCGGCGCGAGGGTGCGGTTACTGCAATGGTATGTGAAATAAAACAAAATGACTGATAAGATCATATAATTTTTTTAACTCACTCATTGATGCATGGTAATGGGCCTTAAGTTGACGAAAGGGCACGGAGTTCTCAAACAGGCACTGCAAAAGTATGCCAGACAAAATTATATTTATGATCATCAATCAATCAAATTTAGCAGAAACTCACCGATAGACAAATCGGAATGGATGTAGAGTCGGCGCGAGGGTGCGGTTACTGCAATGGTATGTGAAATAAAACAAAATGATCATTACATTTTTTTGAAGACTCACCTGTTGCCGCACGGGGCTTAATGAGGCACTCCATAAGTCGGATCTACGAAATAAAAAAAAAACAGATGATCAATCAATTTATGTCGATGAACCAATCATTTATGTCGTCACCAAGAAATTTACAGAATAGGACATGTGAGCGACATGAAAAGTAGAGAATTCACCAATTAGCCTCTATAAAAGGACATTTAAGAAAACTACACCTATATCCAAAAAAATGTATAACTGTTAATGAAACTTAACGATGGATACCTAGGAATGGACTAATAATTGACTCAAGGACACGAGTTTACAAGCGACCCACTGTAAAAGCACAAACAAAATGATATTTGCGAAAATTAATAAATTCTTGGTGACTCACCTATTGACATGGACTGCTAGGTGGCACGTATTACGAGAAATTTCATCACATGGATTGGCGGACAGATGGAATATGAGCATTGTACATCAGTCGTGCATATAATCATAGATAGGAATCAGGAAGTAAGCATTCCTATCGCTCATCAGTCGTGCCGGAACCATCATTAGAGGTGCGATTATTTCCTTAATGCATACGGTATCTCTATTTTCATACCTTGTTATGTTGTATACGTTGCAAAAAATGAGAGAATGCGTCCTTACTATTTCCTGAAGCCTTTGCATCCATTCCTGCTCATTTTGCGCATATGAAGCTTCTTGTAGACTTAATGAAATACCCGACAGTACAGGTTTCAACAAATACATAGTGACCCTGTCACCAGTAATTTCAATAATTTTCCCTACCTTACCATCCCTTCGCAATACATACGAGTTGACAGTCTTCCTCTTTTGGTCATCTTCCCAAGTATTATATAACATTCCTGTTTCCTCTGAGTTGATTGAAATAGTTGCCAACGCCGCTTGGACATTAGCGGAATTCAGAGAAGTCAGAAACGCATTCAGCTGTCGAGAGATCATGAATTTTGAGACTAGTTGCCAACCATAACCTCGAGTTCCCTTTAGTAGTCGCTGGAATTTTCCTATGGCACTTTCGAAACCAAACATTGAAACATTAGAAATTGGTCCGAATTCTCGATAAGAGTCCAAAAAATGTGAAAGCATGTGAAAATTTAGTCGCATATTTCTAGCTCCGAATAAATTAGGTAACTTATCGAGCACAATGTTAATAAGATAGTCAATCGACAATAAAGATGAAGAGTGATGAAATAGTAAGTTATATAGGACACTCAGAGAGATAATAAATAATTTCAGCTCGGTTCCTGACGCGCCACACGCAAGAATCGGAATTGCCATATGCATGAAAAAATTCCTGAAGTGCTTGGCCTTCCACGAATTAAGCTTTGATAGAGGCATAGGGATACTGTACCCCTTCGGACCCTTGCTACGTGTTATTGTCTCATCAATCCATTGTGTTGCTCCTTGTGATAAATGACAAGACTCATTCCGCAAACCGCTAATCATTCTCAACAATATCTGTTTCACCTGACCCTCAAATAAGCAGTGCATAGGGTTTATTATATAAGCATCGGGAAAAGAAATCACGTCTGAAATAGATGCCTTCTTCTTAACACCAAAAATGATTTGACCACTTGATCGGGTAAACTCTGCATGCTCAAGGTAATTTTCACTAGTTCGATGAGGAACCACTCCATCTGGCTGAGTCGGAAAACAACGGACATGACCTCTCTGTGAAATATGAACAGTCTCTCCAGGATGGAGACATTTGGGGCATGAGAATGCACCGTTGAATTGTCTTAAACCACATATGTTTGCCATTGCCGGGAGATCTGCTGTAAAGAATGAAAAATGCAAACGAACTTGATAATCACCGAAGTTCATGGATTTCGGTAATGCTTGAAATAATAATGGAATTACATGATCAAAATCAGGCTTTTTCTCAGATTCCACTAAGCATAAAAGCATGGTGTTGGAGAATTTCTGCCGCTCAGTTGGGGCTAAGTTTAGTAACTGTGTTTGAATTGGCCAAAACGACACGCTAGTAGATTTAAAGAAACTTGCACCATCGGCGCACACCAAGAAATGAAGATGAACGACATAATCTCCAGATCTCATTAGATTTTTCCTCACGGCATAATTGCTGCACAGAACATCACACCCAGGGAATCGCCTCAAAATGCACTCATACTCGGTGACCTTGGAAAACTTAGTCGATAATAGTTGAGACAACTGATGTGTTAGAGAGGGAACGAACACTTTATTACGATTATTATGGGTATCATTTAAACATTCACTCTTGCCACAAGCACTACATGTGAAGAAGATATGGATTTCCTCAGCTTCACTGAAAAACAGACGTGTAAGAGACATCATACGCTTCACCGAGGATGGCCAATTATTATTGGGATGTATTATCGTCAGTAATTTGAGTAATCGATCAAGCGCTGCTTCTGAAACTCCAGCATCTATGCACCAAATGTGAATCAAAGCAGATTTGATATGGATGCTTTCTATATTATGAAAAGTTGTCAGAACATCGAATGAAGCTTCAGAATCTTCATCTTCATTCTCCCAATGATTACGGTTATTTTCAGACAACCCAGAAGTACCTACATTAGACATTAGTCGGTCATAATCAGTGTCATCATCAGCTACCTGAGATAATTTAGAACCAGCTTCTTCAGAATAAGGCTCTGACGGTACATCACTTATTTCTTCACTTATGGAAATATCAAAGCATTCGGATGAGTGATCAGGGAATTGAAATATATTGAAATTATCCAAACCAGGTTCATCACCATTGGATAATCGATCTATATCACGCGTTTCATAGTCTGCAATGCTACTATCGAAACCGTCAAATGAATGGCTACCTATTTCAAAATCAGTGAAACTTTTCTCACTTACAGATGAATAGTTTGATGGCAAATATTGTTCTTCTCTATCTTCAAATGAAGAAAAGCAATCGGCTTCGATATCTTCACCATCTGAATTTGAAATTTCTGAGAATTTGTAGCTTTGATCGGACACAGTTTCATCGAAGTTGTCATTCATCTGAAATAAAATCATTTTTGAAAGAATAATTAGTTTAGCCATGTGTTGCATGTGGGTCAATCTGCGCGATCAGTCACGTTCCAAAACCGTGCAAAGTCTTATGCCAAGCGCACTCAAACCATCGAACTTTTATATTTCATGAATGAGCCAGGTGTTAAGGTACCTTAAAAAGGTAGTTAGGTCTTCTGTACTCACCAACTCCCCACAGTAGAACGTGACTGACCGCTTTTTAAATGAGTCCTGAGAAATACATGTAGGTATGGCAGAAATAAAATCACAACTACATTTTTTAAGGTATCCTAACACCTGGCTCATTCATGATAATTATATCTGTTTGTATTGAATGCTAGAATGCTTTGAGCACGCCTAGTATAAGACTTTGAACAATTTAGGAACGTGACAGACCACGCGGATTGGCTCATGTGCATCGCCTTACGAAACACACATGTACGTGCATTATGAAATGCAAAGGATGAAATATAGCAAGTTATATGAAAGGTACGTGAAGTTCTTGTTTGTTTTATAACCACCTTTCTTCAAGTAAACGGTACGTTATACACAATTCTTCAAGTAAACGGTACGTTATACACAACAAAATAAGGGACTATTTCCTAGGCATGGATATTCAACACAGGTTTATCAGCCCCTTAGCAAACGTCTGAACATTTCTGTAGCAAATTTGATTCAGGCCTCACACGAAGCAAATAGTGAGAAATAGGACAATAAACTCGAACAATACATGCAATCCCACACTTCAACAAGCTGATGGCGGCCAAATCGAACAACAATACATGCAATCTCACACTTCAACAAGCTGATGGCGGCCAAATCGAACAATACATGTAATCCCATACTTACAAAGAAAAACAAATACAAGTTGATTGGAAATGTTTTTTCTTACTAATGAGCTTTACTTTCTCATGTATATACTTTCTCATGTCTCACAACTTCCCTAACGGCGTAGCGTGCTGGTCGTATTCTCGTCCTCCTCGTTTAGTCAACTGTACATCACGGCATCTCGTCCTTTCCTTCGTTTTACGTCTTTTTCACGAACTGAAATTAACATCATTCGAATCATCAAGAAATTCTCTGTCTTCTGGTGTAACTTTGATGATCGTTTTAAGATCGTCATTCGACTTTTTGCTGTTTTTTATTCAATTGCTGTGTGCTTTGCAACTTCGCCTCCATGTTGCTTTCTCGACCGCTATTTTCCCTACTTGTCGATCTGGTATTATGTCATCGCCTGTAAGACTGCAATACACGCGAGCCGACATCCTCAATCTCCGACAGCCCTACACTCTACCTCGCACACAAAGGCGTCGCTTGTGGTTCCACAACTTGTTGCGCAATCGCGATTCATCCTCTGCTGCCTCCTACGTCCCTTCCATCCTATCCCTTATCCAAACATCTCTTCCAAAGCCCTGTGATGCAAACTTCAATGCCCCCGCCGCTGCGAGAATCAAATTGCGTGAAGCCAAACGTCTCAAACCTCGTGCTCCCTCAATTCTTCTATTCAATGCCCGATCAATTTTCCCAAAGATTACCGATCTCAAGGTGAGAGTAGCAAAATTTGACCCTGACTTGGTCTGCGTCACTGAGTCCTGGCTTGACGCCTCCACAGACGATCTTTCCATTTCTCTGCCTGGGTACCGTGTGATCAGGCAGGATCGTGATTCCAACGGTGGTGGAGTGATTCTGTTCTATAAAGCAGCTTTCCTCGCGCCTGTTATCAGCAGTGTGAGACTTTCTGACATCAAATCAAATGTTATTTGTTGTAGGTTTGACGAATTCGACGCAACTGTTGTAGTTATTTATCACCCCTACTGGGGTAAGGTCCCTGCCCATGATGTTATGCTCGAACATCTGCAGAATTTTATAGATAGCTCTCAATCTAATCATTTTCTTATTGTTGGTGATGTAAATGATTTGAGGTTGCATTACAATGATTTTTGTGTGCTTAATGATCTCTGTCAGCTAGTTACTGAACCTACCCGTAAAAACAATGTTCTTGACATCGTTATTACTAATCAGAAACATCTCTTTGCTCCCCCTATTTGTATTGCCCCTCTTGGGAGGTCTGATCACAAGGGTGTTTTTGTTCAGAGTATTGTCCCGAAAACGGTTCTCACGACTAAAATTAAGGTCCGCAGTTGTACTCCTTCCACCTTTTCTCAATGTCGGTCCATCTTTAGATCTATTGATTGGGAGCGCTCCATCTCTGATACTGATGACATTGACCTTCTTGTTGAAAATTTTCAATTGTTTCTCCTCACCTGCTACGAAACATTTTTCCCGGAAAAAACTGTTCGCATGCGGTCAACTGATCCGCCATGGCTGACCCCCTCCCTCAAGGCTCTCTCTGATAGTCGAGATAAAGCCTTATCCCGTGGGAATACCCCCAAATTCATTCAGCTCCGGGAAAAAGTTCATTAGTGAGTCCAATAAAGCTAGATTCAGATATCATTCGAACTTGTCTTCCACTTCTGTAGGCCTCACTGACAAGTGGAAATCCATTAATTCCCAGCTTAATCGGACTCCTCCTCGCATCTGCTTAGATGAACCCTATGCTCTTCGGCTCAACAACCAGTTTTCTGAAGTTTTTCAGCAGCCCGACATGGATCACTTTGTGGATAATCGTCAACAATCTCCGCCTACCAAGTTCCCCTCTGTCTGTGATGAAGATGTTTTCAGATTAATAAAGAACTCCAAGTCAAACTCCTGTGGACCCGATGGCATTCCTGGGTATTTCTTTCGGATGTTTGCCGACATTCTCTCCATCCCCCTCACCCTTATCTTCAATTTGTGTTTGAAGAATGCAATTTTCCCTAAACCCTGGAAATTAGCCCACATCGTTCCTATACCCAAGAAGGACAGCCAGGATCATCGCCCTATTTCTATATTATCATTTCCCAGTAAAATCCTGGAGAAACTGATTAAGAAACTTGTCCTCCTTCCATCCCTTAATCACGAGCTTGACTCCCGTCAATTCGGGTTCATTTCCAACGGCTTCGGTGGCTGTACAAACGCGCTTCTATCAATCCGTCTAACTATGCTTGAACATATAAGCCTCAAGTCGTCGAACATGGTCAACCTGCTTGCTGTTGACTTCCAGAAAGCCTTCGACACGATTAGCATCAGGCTCTGCTAGAGACTCTTCTTCACAAATTTGACTGTAGTCCTTTTGTCATTCGCTTTGTTCGTAACTTTCTTTCAAACCGCATGCAGAGAGTTTCTACTAACGACATTCTGACTCCCTGGAAAGACTTGACCAGCGGCGTTCCTCAGGGATCCATCCTAGGCCCCTTGCTTTTCATCCTCATGATTGATGACCTTCCCCAACTCCCCGACACTCGTTTAGTTGCATACGCTGACGCTATTACTTTACTTCATCTATGCGATCCTGACTCTGTTAATAGCTTTCAGTCTGTGGTTGATTCCTTTGTTTCCTGGTCAGAAGCCAAGAAGCTGTCTATTAATGTAAAGAAAACTAAATGCTTAACTGCTTGCCGTCTTTCTCACAGTCCCACACCTGTCCCCGTTTTCATCCATGGTTGTGCTGTTGAACGTGTGAATGTTTTGAAGATTTTGGGAGTGTTTTTCGAAAATGATCTTTCTTGGAATTATCAATTTCCCTTTTTATTTAGAAAATGCTGCCGTGGACTTTCTCTTGTAAAAAGGATAAGGAGTAACTGTAGCGACCCGCAAACCATCTGGCAGGCCTATATGGCCTTTGTTTTCAGTCACGTTGCTTACTGCTGGCCATTGTTGTGCGACATGAAAGTTGCTAATTTACGTAGGTTAGAGAGGCTAGATCGTGTTGCCCGTCGATGGGCTGGTGTCTCGGACAAGCAACCTCTCGGCTGTATGCTTGAGAATATTTGTAGACGCCTCATTGTAAAAATTTCCAAATGTAAATATACTCATCCTCTCTCCCAATTTTTTATTGTACGCAACAATGTTTCGTGTGACATGCGACACCAACGTGTTCTTCTGCCTCAGAGGAGGAATCGAGCTTTCTACCGGAATTCTTTTGTTAAATTTTCTCATTTTTCTTGATGCCTGATGTACATGTTTCCGTTCCCTCCCTGTCATATACCGCTTTCGTATTGACCAATAAAGATTTTCTATTTCTATTTCTAACGTATGAGAGTTGAGACACATTATACATAAAACATTACATGTACACCATTAACCGGTGAAGCAATGTACTCGTAGTATGGATTTAACAATGTATAATGGAATTACATAAAAACAATACAATTAAACAACAATTGATTGCGAATGATAACAATGTATGTCTGAGTAAAAAAATATCAGAAGTTACAGAATATCTGTGTCGGGCGAAACAATGCTAATAAATGAAATAGTAATGACGACTCTTAAAAGTGATGTAAAAAATGCGATAGTAAATGCGAGTTTTCGATAGAAAATAGAAAGTATCTTGTACACTGTAAGGCAAAAGAAAACTGAACTTACGTGTGGCAAAACTAAGTAAACCGTGAGTACAACTATTTATGTGGAGATGTAAATTCATGTAGGGGAACATACCAAGTTCTTTGAAATGATGGAAGCAGTGATGAGAAAACAGATAAGAACAAGTTCTTCGCTATTCGTTGGACAATCTTCTCTTCTCGTCCCTCGCCAGTTGATTCAAAGATGCCTTGACCTCCTTCCAGACGGATTCGAACTGAGCGGGGGGAATGTTGTAACATTTCTGTAGTACACCTGGAAATACAAAGATGACATTTATCACAAATATACTTAGAAGAGAAACGTTGTGCGAATAGGACTGTAAAGAATTTTATTAATAAGCATGGAGTAAAAATTCAGAAATTCTTTGGCAGAATATTTCATAAGCAATACATTCAGCGTCTAGTTACCGAAAAGTGATCCTACCACCAACCGACTTATACGGTCATGCCTTTATGTATCTTCTTTCATTCACTTTTCATTAGTTTGTCTACTTAGCAACTGAATGTGCAATTTTCCTAATGCCACTAATCTATCATTCGTCATACGTATTATCAGTAGTAATCAAATAGCTAAGTATAATTACATTTGAAGTATGGAACATAAGGCGATAACTTCTAACAAAATACTTAAACCCCGTGAATATATCACATGGTGATATTTATCTACAAGTATACTGATACCATTACATAATTGCGAATACTGCGACACTTACGCTTGAAATCCGAAACATCATCAAACGAAGCTTGACTTCGTTGCGAGCTTGATCCGCAATGAGAGTCTACTATGTGTGATATGAGATATCCACCTCCATGCTTTAAGCGTATATATTCTCGCATGAATCTTGGTGAGTTGCTGATAATTGTGCTTAACGAGAATTTGCCATCTATACCAAGGATTTCCTGAAAAAATGAGATTATGCAATTAGCCTATCTTGATAAAGTCTCATCCCTTTTCTTCAACAAAGCTTATTATATCAATTTTCTTTACATCACTTATATAACTATTCATGGCTTAGGCATCATAAGTAAAACGTGTCATGTGATTCCGATGTACCTCGAGAATGCAACGGTTTTGGGTGTTTAACACTTTTGCGTTCATCAATAATGCACAATAACTTAATAACTCAAAAGTATGCCTCTAATGTCTTAATCTAGGCCAACGATGTCTTTCTTGCTTGATTATACTTATACAAGACCGTCATCAGATTCTTCAAAAACAATTAGATCACTTCATGATGTGCTCACTTCATCTTCGAACTGCTTGATTGTAACTGATGTCGACTGATTGAAAACAGCTATCATTCGATTCATCTTATGGGTAAGCCTCCGCTCCATCAAATCCATTCTCTTCTTCATGCATTCCTTCAAAGTTTGTAAAAAAGTAACAAATTCAGACAGATGGTTACTGCGACAACAGTTTTTTCATACATACCTCCAGCTTCGGATTCTTTCATGTGGTGTCGATGTCATAACTCTGTCTACCTGTGTGATACCTGTCTCTATCACGTCTTCTTCTGATTGGCTTGCCATTGATGTTACGGCTGATGGTACTGAAAATACAATATGAAGGAACTTGATATTGTATATGAAAGAAGTTTCTATGGATGTGCCAAATTATTCTTCGATACATCCAAACAGACATATGATTTATGCATTATTAATTAGGAACATTTTAATTCCTTAATGCTGAGAATTTATCCTGAAAGTTTAGACACGTGTGCATTTCAATTTTGGTGATTACTCCACTTTGTTCACCAGCAAGAATATGTATAAAAAATACATGGTAGCTGATGTGGATTGTTTGTTGTAATAATGACGGACTCACCGCTAATACTTTCAGTAAATTACATTAGACTCACCCGATAAGTATCGAGAATGTCCTAATCGAGCCTTCAGTGACGTGACTAGTGCTTGTTCACTTGCAATCTTATCCATGGTATCTGTAATGCAGACATTCTTTTGTTTAGATCACTGAAAATATGGTGCGTTTTTGCGCACAAGGATAAAATGTAACATATGTTTGCTTCGTACATGAAATATACGCTCGTAGTAAGTGACCCAAAGATTTCAATTACGTTCATATAAAGAGGTTTACTGACATTCAAATTATCTTGTTGACTCATTTGAGAAGTAATATTCATACCTTCAAAAGCTACAACAGCTCCGTATTTGAAATTCTTAAATTCAAGTTTTATGAAAAAAGGATCAACTTTTGTCGATATGTACACGTATTAATTTCAATAATCTAAAAAATCATGTACAATTCATGTACATCATGAATTTCATGTACACTTTTTCATTTTCATGTACACGCGGCAACCCTGGTTAGTGTAACATTAGTTTACATTCGTGTTAACCAATAGTGTTACACATAAGACAATTTTCGAATTGATATATTTCCAGTTGAATCAGTAACTAAGTCAAACTCTGCTTCAGCACAAATATTATATAAGTATACATAGGATGGACATTGATCAGTTGAAGTAGTCGCAAAAGAAATTGATTTTATTAACCATGAGACAGAAAATAGGAACAGGGACTTTGAAAATCACGGGTTTCAGATAAAGTTTCTCAGTATTCAAAAAAATTATCAACTAAGATATTGCATAATCACTAAAAAAAGAAAGTTGATATACTATGTCACATTCTAAAATTTGGTTTACATTTGCCGCGCGTGTAACCATAAATTGTTCGATTTTTTAAAAAAGCGCAAAATCTGATACCAATGGTGTGTAGTAGTGCACCGACTAAACTAATATATTGGATTCAGAAACTCGAGACATGTTGGGAAATGACTATTTCTGAACATCAAAAAGCTGTGTTCAGAAACCTTATTTTCCGTCTTGTTGTTTAAAATTGCGTGGAACGCCTGATAAATTTTCATAATATTAGTATAAAAATACAGGAAATATTCGATGAGCATGAAATTAAAACCCTGAAATTTTCGTTTCTTGCCAGTTTTGGATGGATTGGTGCTTCTTTTTTTCTTGGATATTCTCATTTTATTTGTAGGACTACACTCCTCGTCGGTTGAATCGAGCACATCAGTATCTGACGAAGGCCTCTTACCTGTGAGATTAACAAAAAAAATCATTGTCAACCACTTGTACAAAAAGAAACACAGGAAATACAGCATCCACCTTAACATACATATATACATACCATAATATTGTACAAGAAATTCATGATACATAATATTTAAGATCACAAATCAAATGTATATTTTTTCCTCTACGATAAAAAGTGCACGCAAACAACGCATGAACAGGGTTTAGTGAAGTTTTCAGTAAGAAAAGAATTTCAGTAATGCACGATATTTCAAAAAAAATGTTTCTATGATCGGCAACAACCCTGTCATTACCTAGTGGTACGGCAGTAATTTCTATTAATTAGTGTTATAAACGTAATTAGTTAGGTTAGAGGATGACCCCATCACCGATTGCTGTTTCGGTCAGAAGAGAAAACACCAAATTCTCTAAGCGCTTTCAGTGCGCACAGCGCATCATCTTCAGAGAGAGTGGTCTGACCTGCAGACCAAGTTACATCAACGAGTAGAGATCAAGTGCATGTACATTAGACAGTCATCAGATGATCAAATCCAATTATTCCTATGAACGTCACTACTGCAAAATACTGGTAAGTAGAAGTTAAAATCAGGGAATTATCTACAAAGTTCACAGTGTATCGCAAGGACACACATACCGACCTCTATTTAAACAGAGCATCCTGTCATCCACGGTCGGCATTTACTTCGGTGGTAAGGTCGTTAACACTGAGAGCAAAACGTGTCTGCTCATCCGATGAGCTGCCTTCGGAAAGGGAGCACATACGTAAATCCCTTAATCTCAATGGCTACACGGATGCTGAAATAAATCGCGGTTGGAGTGAACCAGGCTCTTCTTCAGCTACTGATGACATAGAACGGCGAAGAGTTTCTTTACCATATTTCGGTAAAGTCTCGGACCAAGTGGCATCAGTACTTCGCAGATCAGGTCTAAAAGTTTCGATGGCTCCTCGCCACACATTAAAAGCCAGTTTGGTAAGAAAGCGACCAGTTCCAGCTAAATCTTTTGGTATGGTGTACAGGATTCCATGTAAGGATTGCGGTTGGAGTTACGTAGGTGAAACATCGCGTTCTCTGGAGGAGAGGAAGAAAGAACATCAAAGAGCAGTACAACATTTTGACGTGGACCATTCTGAAGTGGCAAAGCACGCAATCGAAATGGACCATCGGGTTGACATGGCGAGTATGTGTCCCATTGACAAAGAGCCGTTTTGGCGAAGGAGGATAATCAAAGAGGCTATGTGGTCCAAGCACTTCAGGTCGGGGAACAAGACAAAGCATGACCTTGGAGGACTGTGGAGCGAATTTCTATAACTTTACTTTTTTCCTTCTAGGTTGTTTCATGACTTTGTAGATAATTCCCTGATTTTAACTTCTACTTACCAGTATTTTGCAGTAGTGACGTTCATAGGAATAATTGGATTTGATCATCTGATGACTGTCTAATGTACATGCACTTGATCTCTACTCGTTGATGTAACTTGGTCTGCAGGTCAGACCACTCTCTCTGAAGATGCGCTGTGCGCACTGAAAGCGCTTAGAGAATTTGGTGTTTTCTCTTCTGACCGAAACAGCAATCGGTGATGGGGTCATCCTCTAACCTAACTAATTATGCTTCTGACCCTTTGTTTCATTCAATTTGTTATAAACGTAGGAAGGTACTCTTCAGAAAATGAAATGTTTACTAATGCAGGCAGTCGTATCAAGACAAAAAAGGATAAAATTAACTTAACTTAGGCTCACGTACAACATCGAGTTCAGATTATAATTTAGGTTCACTTACATAACTTGTTCGTCGGAACTAGATCAATAGTTTTTAAATTGCATGGATCACTAAGATAAAAACCGATGATATTACTGTGAAATGCAATGCCCTTAAAAATCATTTATCACTAATTTACTAAATTCATCTCCGGGTCTCAATTAGAAGGGTCGTCCACATTTCTGACAACTTAAATGCCTACTTAATCAACTCACCACTTTCAAACCTTCCTTCTCCTCTGTCGTTAGCGTAAGAAATCTCGAATTGAAATTGATTGTGGAATATTTTTCATCATTCTGACACTTTTCATAAACAAAAATAAGTGTCTGAAAAGTCAACTGGAATCTTTGATTTAGCTGCTATTCTTTTCCTAATGGGACGCGACATCGTTCCGTGAAATTGAAATTTTTTAACACAGCTGAGGATTGGAAAATTCACGACGTATTGCAACACATTGACATCACATGTAAGCCACATATTCACGGGTAATTTGAACGTTATTATACTAGATAATTAATTAGATTTAAAAAAATAATTTCATTGCATCTTGAAACACAAATATAACTGTGCCTTCCAGAGACCTTCACATTTTCACGATGCTCCCCACTATATATTCAATTTTTTGCCAATTAATATTTGCCTTGAATGTGTTGCGAATATATGACCCCGAATCTGTTGCGAAAGCCTAATTATTGAGGAGTTACATTAATTGAAATGACCCTGAGGATCCAAACTGAGATAGTTTAAACAATAAAAAGCAAATATATAGAGCAAATTTGAATTGCTGACCACACTCACTTTTTCGCGGTGGATGTGAAAAACTACATCAAAATCGCGTTTGTTGTCAATTAGAGTATACAAAGAAAAACACAATGATGGTTGGAAGAGCTAGGGAACACAAATACCGACGACAAATACCTTCGGCAGACCATATCCTCATAAAAGTTAAGAAATCTCGTGAAAATTTTGATTTCTATCAGTGGACCTGCAATATTTTTATCACGCTTCATTATTTGAATAATTATTGCCCTAAACATTATTGCTATGTTTAATAAATCTACTTAATTTTGACAATATTTGCAAATATTACACAACATTTCATTGACTGATAAATCTAACAAATCACTCATTCTGTCCACCCAAAGTCAAGCATATTGTAGTGTAGAGGCAAAAGCGAAGTGACAAGGACTACACAACGCTAAAGTAGACAATAATTTTTGAACAACTTTTAATTCAAACTACTTGCTATCATAAACGTAAATCAATGATTTATATGTTCAGTCATTGTCTAAAGAGACAATTTTTGCGTTTGCATTGAGAATAGCATGGGTAAATACACAATCGAGAAGATCGATCAATATTTGAAGTTACATAAAGAATTGTAACATCAGCTTTAATGTCACACTCGTCATAGAGTAATGACATTCATAAAGTAGAGTAATTAAATGAATTGTTTTACTACAGTACACATTTTTTAATCAGCGATGTAAAATGTAAATCAAATTTAAAATGTACCATATGACAATTTTCGGAAACCCAAAAAAATACAAAGAATATGAAGAAGAAAATAATCATTATCTATAAAGAGACTGTAGCAAGTGTTGAGTTCTAAGAAAGGATTTTGGCATCAGATGAATGGAAATCTACAAGAAGACAATGGTAGGAATAAACAACACGTAGAACAATGTAGAACACTGAAGAATAGAAAGAAGTATATAACAACAAAAGTAATCCAGAGAGTGACCTGAACAATCCAATCGACAATTCTGAATTCTTTGATATTTGACGTTCCAACATGTTAAAATTTAAAGTCAAGAAAATCTGTAATGTTATGAGACCTGAGCAAAAGGTATATTTTTAATTATCAGGCTATATATTAGTCTAATAATAAACACTATCCACTCGGAACAACTACTTTTCTCTTATTTCTGTCTGCGTAAAAGTTGTTAACAAATATAGTCTGTGAAGATCAGTTTAGAGGCAATGACATATTATGTGTGAATGGTTTATAATGGTCTGTACCGGAAACAGGCTGCATTCCACGTATTCTGGAAATATATCATCATTAAATCATTATTCTTATGAATTATATATAAAATGATTTCATAAAATTTTAATTCAAAGTGGAAAATTCTCCAATGTGCTCTAGGCTAGTGAATTTTGGTGTGTTGAATTCGTTGAATTAAATTTTCCATTTTCATTTATTCCTTTTCATTATCGCAGATCAAATCAGGCCTAAGCATGTTTTTGCAAGTGTATTTCGTTTTCATATCTGAAATTTCATACGTGTGATCTAGCTAACATTTCAGTTTTTCAAGATAGATTTATTTGTATACAATAATTTGTAGAAAGATTTATCTGTTTTCTGATGATTTTCGTTTTCAATGTTTATCCACGTTAACATGGATCATTGATGTTTTTCTTGTCAACACATGTCGTTGCATTTGTTCTACAAAAATTGTAGAAAATACGAGTTAAGGTTAGTACTGAAAGCATCAATGATTGATACATCTATTTTGAATAAATTGAAGATTAAAATGATCACACAATATAAGTTTCTGTTATCAATGATTAACCATACGATCATGCATCATGGATGTTTTTCTTGCATTACTCGTCGTTAAATATGTTTTTTACAAAAATGGTAGAATATGAAAGCTCTGATTAACATTGAAAGCACAAATGATAGGCGTATCTATTTCGAGTAATTCACGTTGAAAATTATCACACAATATATATTTTAATTTACCATGATCAACCACGTGATCATCCATCATGCAATATTATCCAATCTCGGGAAACCAGGGTGGCAAAAATTTGATAATGCAGAATGACAGTCTATTTGTAAGGTAGTCAAATTTAGGATTTCTGGCCTGATCATGTAGGAAGCCAATTTCAACCTATCTGTCCAGAGAAATTTAGAAGTCTATGGTTTAGGCTACAATAAGAAATATCATTGATTAATTTGCTGGTTTAAAATGTCGGAAATAGCAAGCAATTCGCATGATGATTTAAGACTACAAATTGCGACTTTAGCTGAAAACACTACCAAAACCCAACGTGAAATTGCCAATGACTTACAGGTCAGTCAATCCATGGTGGCCAAGGTCATAAAGGACTTTAAAGAAAGAAGATCTCACCGTACAAATTACGCGAATTGTGGTGGGCACAATAAACATTTCAGTGATAGAGGCTTAAGCCACATTAAATCCATTTCTCAGCGAAATCCGAGGGCTGAAATTCAAAGGACTTTAGGCCCCTCTGGTGATTGCAGTGTAAGAACTATGCAAAAGAACTTTGGTAGAGATGAACTGCAAGGCAGTCAAGCCGTACAGGCGCCCTTTTTGTACGAGGATCATGCAGTCAAGCGTTTGGAATGAGCAGGGCTCATCGTCACTGGACATTGGAGACATGGAGAAATCTTATCTTCTCAGATGAAACAATAATACGCATCCAAGACAATTGTCCTCTCTACGTCAGGGTGATCGATGGAGTTCCTTTGACACCATCTCATTACAATCTTTCTCGCAAGCACCCAACACAAGTTCAATTTTGGGTTTGCTTCTCTTATCATGGAACTGGGCGAGCGTAGTTGTTGAAGGCAACATGAATTCGGCTACTTATATTGACCAAATCTTGAATTCCTTCATCAACTGCAAGAGTGGTATCCGAATGGCAATGGCATATTTATGCAGGACAATGCACCGTGTCATAAAAGCAGAACTGTTATGCAGCATTTAGCTCATCAGCAAATCCAAGTTCTCCCATGCCCAGCGTGTTCACCTGACCTTAATCCCATCGAAAACATGTGGAGCATCGTCAAGCGGAGGATTAAGTTCATGCAGCCAACCACAAAGAACGATATTATCTCGGCATGCATTCAGGTGAGGAATAGAGATACTGAAATCCAGCAAATGTGTCTGAAAATGGTGGATTCCATGCCTGATAGAATTGAAGCGGTCATTTCTGCAAAAGGGTGGCAGACGCGTTATTAGAAACGTAAACTATTCCAATTTGTTCTGAAAAATGTGAATGATGTTGATTATGTTACATGTAATTGTGCTAATTATGTTATATTGATGTAGGCCTAAATGTTTTTGCAAAATATATCAATATTCAAAGAATTTAGTGTTTGAGTCCAACTTGCTGTCATCGACTGTAATTCTGTGGCTACACCACTCTCGAACAAACTCTCGCTTCGTGCTCATGTAATCGCTCGTGGTGCAACTTTTAAATATTCAACAGCAGAAATACGACAGCTGGTCAAAGCCCCTTCAGTGTGGATAAAATCCATGAGGATTAGCACTCATGGGGATTGTACAAGATATCCTACGAGAAGAGGGGAAGTGGAAGAGAAGACTCCTTGTAAAGACAGAGGAGAAATCTTGATAATTCTCTTTCATATACACCCGACAAGCTGAAGGAAAAATGCGTAGTGGATAACAATTACTGTTAACGTTCGACAGAAATGCAACTCTCAACAACACCGAACGTGGATGAATTACATTTTCTGTGCCGTCTAAGATATCTAACAGGAAAACTCTTCACTCCCTAACCGCTGTTTCCTTTGTAGAAAACGTTTCATAAGTTTGGTATTCAGAAAATTTGTCTGTGTCGAGAAATTCTAACAACAACTCAAAAGCTCTATCTACAAATCTGTTGCCTCTGTCTGTGAGAATTTTGATATGAGTTTAGTTGCAGGTGAATGAAGAACATCTGTTCCTATCTCATTAGAAATCTGAGGAGAATGAGCAAGATGCGAATCATTTTTCCTTGCACGGAATCCTTGTAGGAATCGTTATAGTTTTGGAGTCAACAATCAAATATTAGTATTCCATGGTATCTTGTGTTGAAGACGATTATGGCCGACTTGATAGCCTGATTGGTAAATTTATTTTGCAGATCTGCATTTAGTGCACCGCTGTTCCAATAATAAAAAATAAATAAATGACCTCTACTGGCTGGACTCTGTCCTTCTTTCAAATGCCTGAGGTACATTTCAGTCAATAGTGACTCTATTTTTTTTTGATAGATGCTAATCTTTCTCTATTATAAATTTAATTTTTGAGGCTGTGCATCTCAAATGTACAGAACCGCGCTTGGTCGGGTTTGAGCGTCCAGGATTAAGCGGTCGAAACGCGATCGTCCTGACCAAGTTCCTGTTGATGACCTCATTAAAAATAGTCAAATAATTTGTATGCATATTTTGTAGAATTCTATTTCACGTTTTAGCTTAAGGAACTAATATTAATTCTCTTACACACCTGGTAGATTTTAGATAGCGTAATCCCGCTGTGTTAGCTAGATCTGGTATTTTGATTGAAAACATACCTGTCCTCTTATCATCTAAATGGGCAGACTGTTAAATAGGATCTTTTCAATATATAAGTGATAAACATAATTTTGAACAGAACGACTTACTCGACAATTCATTACACGAGAGGAGAAGCGTTGTTTGTCCTTCTAGTAAGTATTTCTAAAATTTTTAGACATTTTAGGATATAAAAATTTTCTTTTAAATCACATTTTGTACCTAATGAAAATTAGCTAGTCATTAGCTTGATTTTTTAACATTGTTATCTTGACGCACTTTGCTACGTTGAATTTGCTATTATTATAAATTGACAAATTTTTATACTTCTTTTCATCCACAGTCGATTGGCTTATAATTGAAGTAGTATTTTATGACTTATATTCTATATGGGCATATCGCCACGATTCATAAAAATTCTCTTGAAATTTGCTCATATTAGAAAGTGAAAAAATTCCCGATGCAATCGATTAAAACGTTCAAGCTTCAGCAAGCTGACATTGCTTTCTGTTTAAGGATGTCAGAAACACCTCAAGATCAAGGCTCAATTGCAACTATTGGTAAGCTAGACTGTCTAATTTATATTGATCTACGATACTAGTAATGTTCTCCTCCCACGTGACAATTTGACAGAATCGGTGTGCAGAGCAGGCCTAAACTATAAAACTTAGAACAATCAATTACGACCAATCAGGTAGATCGATTTTGATCAATGAATTTCAATCAGCTGGTTAAATACATGTTATATGCATGTTGATTTCCGCATCATCTACCTATTGAAGCACCGTAAGCTAGAAGTTTCGAGCGTTCTAAGCTAAACTCTTCTTTTGCCGAGCAATTTTGAGCTTTAAAAAACACGCAGATTCTTGGATCCTGATTTTGATGTTCTGATGATTCAACAGTTTCCACCAAATTTCTTCACAATACGTTTGGCGCATGCTTTTTCTAATTGTGTATCAGCTTTTGCCAGCTGAGTCATCTTGCTACTACAAATAGAGACTTAAAATTTGAATTACATAATTTTTCAAATATTTGATTTTCTTTGTATCTGTTGAAAATTGATTGCAGATGACTGCAACAGACGATCTGTTTTGATCAGCTATCAATGTTGGAAGTTCGGTCGTGCTGAATGCAATTAAAATAGAGATTTTGAAAATGAATGCAAATTAGTAATAGAATTACGCGCAATTAGTAATAGAATGCGCAATTAGAATAGCGCGTGTTTATAAGCATCGAAAAATTACCTTGAGTGTCTTATTAAGTCATCGCTGATGTACGGCCATAAATGCATCTAGCCAGGGATGTCTATGAATGATATGATGTGAATACCATCCACTTTGCCATTACCAACCCCCAGCAGTACAAAAGAATGCCTGAATTTATCAAGCTCCTCGAAATCTTCTAATTCTGATTTCTGATCTGATTCTGAAACGATCGCTATAATGACTTTAGATTATGTACTTTATGTACTTTGCGTCTTTATGTATTTTTATGATGACTGCAGTCAGTGTATTATCAAATTTTACCATAGGGTTACAGTAGGGACGATATACTCGTATGCATATTCTTTCCTTTGATGATATATCTCTCTCTCTGTCATATTATGATGACCTATATGCAGACTATAGATGCATCCAGTTTCCATAGGTAGACATTCTTCGTGTCGAAATCAAATTGAATGAAGACGGAAGCTTGCAGCATACACGCACATATCTAATCTCCGCAGCACCT
Organism: Prostheceraeus crozeri; assembly: GCA_907163375.1. Lineage (NCBI taxonomy): Eukaryota > Metazoa > Platyhelminthes > Polycladida > Euryleptidae > Prostheceraeus > Prostheceraeus crozeri. The sequence continues at coordinate 6,903 of CAJQUW010015196.1, read as the reverse complement.
CACAAAATATCTGGACATGCCACTGATGTACATCAATCTGCATAGGGATGCGATCGGCTAGCGTATTTTTTGCTATTACTAGGCTCCACGAAAATACAGAAGACGATTTTGATAGTAAGCCACAAACATTCTGTGTCCTTTTGATTCCTCAAATTCCAGTAGAAGCTGTTGTCATCATTATTTTCTATCTGAATCTGCTTAAGTATTCATTATAATTTCTCAATTTCGTCAATTTTCTAAATGCGACATTTGACTGACCAACATTCAAACATTCTGTGAAAATCAAGGAATTGTTGTTACTTAATTGACAGTTACATTGGGTAAATCGATAATAATATTGCCAAAATTTGCATCAGTTCCGCACTAAGAAATTGAAATGATTCTGCATTCGTTAAATCAGTCAATTCAATTTGTCGACGTGTTATCGAAGAATTTAGAAGCTTTATGTTTATGATGTGAATGATACTGAATTTGCGTTGGTCAGGACAGGAATTCATTGTCACTTGGAAGCTTCAGTCCATTCTAAACCAAGGCATCTTACGCCAACAAGTCATTGAAATGACTGCAGAATAACCTAGATTTGAGTTCTCGAAAAAACACAATTTGGCAATAATGCAAGCTGCATGCCATGTATTTTCTCAACGGTTGACCACACTTAACATTCGGGAAGCATTTTTGATAGAATAACATTGCAGCAATGCACAATATTTCAGATAAACATAAAAAATTCAACTGTCATAAAATATCAGTGCAACGGTCAATTCTCCACGCTTTGTGAGTTCTATCCCGAGTTCCAGACCAAATATTCATGGACATCCCTGATCTGACCATGATGTAAATTAGTCTAAACAACGACATTTGACCTACAGCCTGGTTGACATAACAAGCTTTTGTAAAATTACCATCAATTCGCTTATAGGCCTAATTAGACTAGAATATTCTGTTTTTCGTCCCTAAACCAAATGACCGTGAATCATGTAAATCAAAATGTACGAGTAGCTACATAGAAATATGTATATGGAAATGTGTGAATCAAATATAATTATACATGTGTATAAGAGTCTATAGCGCAGCTAAATGATTCAGTTGTTTGAATTCTCTCATCACTAACAGCTTTGTGTGATTAGGCCTTACTTGGCAGTGATATATTTTCTATATCGTTATGAATAAAACAAATTCAATTCCTTTCAAAGATTAAAAAAACAAATATTCAATAACAAATCAATATACCTAGTGACAACAAAAGCCGTAGAAAATGCTTAAAAACAACGTTCAGTTGTGATTTATAGAAAAACATGATCTTTGATATCTCACATGTATTGCTAAAAACTAAGAAATACTGTAAAATACTGTAACATTTTGAGAAATTATGGAAAAATACATAAACATATCCAATCATACAAAAACGCATAAGCGAGAACGAAGAAACGAAGAAGCGAGTCGCTCTTTTTATGTTCTTCTTTTCTTAAAAGTATTTTGAAATACAAATAAAAATGATTTTTTTATAAATGATTTTGCTTTAAGTTTGGATTAAAGAAACCATTCCTCTTGACAGGCCTGCTTCATATTATACAGAATAGCTAAACTGATGCGTTCGACAAATTCATTCAGTCCGACCTAGCATGCAGGCCAAGGACCATATTTCTAAACTTGAGAAGATATATTCACAATTGTTCTTTAGCTATGAAAATTTTTCACAAGTACCCGGAAATTCTCATTTAAGGCTTGTTAAAAAAATATCTATCTCAACACAACTTTTTTATTCCTTGAAAGATGTAGATGAGAAACTTCAGAGAATTGATCAATCAGTGATTTTGTCTAATGGTGGGTAGCGACACGGAAATGTCTGTTTCATTATCTGTTTAGGGAGACACTTAAATTGACGAAAAACCATTACAAACATTTCTTGAAACGCTATTGCCTCCTTGTATCCGAAATGACTACGTATAGCTTGTTAAGCTCACATTGACAGTTAGATTGTATTATGAAAAGTTATAAAGATTTGCAGTGTATAATTCATAAAATATTAAATGTCACGTGCTGAAACATAAAATTGCGGAATTTTGAAACGCAATTTCATTCGAAATTTTAACGAAAATATTTTTTAGTAAATTGAGTTTGATTAGATGCTAAATCATCATTAAATTAGCTATCGAATCTATTGAGACTTCTTCATACAAACCCAGCTAGACAATATCACTTTTTATTGCTCATAGGCTGCTATTTTGCAGTATTATTTCCACTTCTTTTCGATCAATATCTTAAACCATTCAAATCTTGAATTTAATTTTAGACAATCAAGATCAAAACATGTGGCCGCATTAGGCTACCATATGATTGAGCGTACAGGCTTTTATCCAGAACAATGAATGTTTATGCCGTCAAACTTTTGATTATCAGGTCTATTTGGATGAAGATTAAACAAACTTCTCAAAACTGTCAATTTTTAATTTCTTTATCGCAATTTATATGACAAAGAGTCAGACGTTGAGTAAAATTGAAGCCGTCATCAGAATAAGCCAAACGTGCATTAGGTTAAAATAAGAGCATAGGCTATTGGTGCGCTACATTTGATGTTATAAGGACATGAGCATAAAGTACCGGTAATTTACCAGTAAATTACCGGTAAGGTAGCTTCAAATGAATTGCCGGTAATTTTTAAACACTACTGATGACTTTATTTTGTCAAATGTTTCACTATCTATTACCCGAATGCCCACCCAATTCCGCAATTATGCCTAGAGATGAAATCTTAATTGCAATATTTCAACTGTATATTCCTAATAATTTTCAGCCTCCTCCATAACGTCGAACTATTTATTATCCTCGTATTTCTGTATCATTGTCTTCATGTCGATCTGGAAAGCCATTTCCTCACCTAAATTGAGTTACAATTCAAGCAGTCGACATACGTATTAGCATCATTTTCATTATTATCCACTTCTAAAATGAGAACGAGTCTTATCACAAGGAATAAATATATATTTACAGTAAGATGAACATGATATGATATCAGATTTGAATTCTCTTCCGACGTTGCTTCGATGATTTCATCGCTCTCTTCTGAAGCCGATTTCTGAATTTCGTCCGAAAATTCTTCCACCACCTCTTCGTTTTCGTTTTCACTTCTTTCTCTCGTTCGTCGATAGAATGCAGGACTGCCGAGACAGAGCCGAGAATGCGCAGTCGCTGTTTGAATGTTAGGGGTTTCCCATCTGCGACCGTGTAAAGCCATTCGTCCAGATCATCTTCATCTTCAGAGCAACTGAAAGAGAAATGACAGCAATGAGCACTAAATCGATACAGACTTCATCAAATAGTTGACGTAACTCTTTGGAAACAAGATGATGCATAAGTCAGATGGTGATCATGGGGCTATGTCACGTATGAAACTATATATGCATGTCTTTTCAACATTGTTGACACAGGATGTGACTAATCAGAAAGAAATGCCATCGAAAACAAAAATTTGAATGGGCACACATTCAATTAACTTGAAGAAGTATCACAATTGCGACAAAAACCAGTAAAGACACACAATAGACATCACGCTAGCTTTGTGAGAGAAGATTACAATATCCTGGAAAATAATTGCCGAAATAAATTAAATCTAATTCTCAGTCGTCATCAATAGCGCGAATTTCATAAACTTAAAAAAAACATGAAATGCTATGTTCTTCAGTTATTTACTAAACTAAATAAGACTATTTGTTGCAATTACCCAGGGATTACTCAAAGTCACCCGGGTCATGACCATCTTCAAGCGGTTTTTCGAGTTTTCCACGGCCATTGGAATTTCTGGCTTTTCCCGGATTGTCGATGCCCTGTAACTGTCATTTCAGTCGCCTTCTGCGACACGCAGGAATGCGTCTGTTCTACTGTACGCCGGAGTCCGCACGGGCGAAAACATTTATTGAAGGAGATTAACAGATTTGGTGGTGAAATTCAGTGTCAAGTTCAAAATAAAGTAGATTCTACTCTAATCAGGTGCTGAAATGAAGATGTATGAGAACAAGAAGCAAATTTGCAGAAGCATGACTGTATTCATCTTTTTGAAATATTATTCCAATACATTTTCAAGCAAGTCCAACAGTTCATGACATTTCCGACTACAATAAAATGCCGCACATCCAAATTGTAAATATGCTAACAATTTGAAAATTCATTCGCCTAACCAACTTGAAAATGAAGCAGATATTATTTGATTAACTCGACCACGCTCAGATACTTTGTAATTTTAAATTTGCGAAATGCAATACTAAGATCTCAAATTCTAGAAGCCAATTTAGAACATTAAGACCGGCTTTTCGAATTTTTTATGACTTTGCAGACACTGTGAATATTGTAGGAATTTTTTCACTAACGACCTATCGAGAAATTATCAACTCACATGAAATATCTTACGAAATTGCATGCCTTCGTCTATACATTATGTGCATATTTCCATTGCTTAAACTGGGAATTGATTGATTATTAATCATGCATGTTTGACCTAAGCGGCATGGCATATTAGGGTGGCATACTAGAGTGGTCATTTTTGTTGATGGAATGCGACAGGAACTTCCCACGAGACCCCTTTATCAAATATTAATTAAAGCCGTTTATAATGCATTTGCTCGAAATACTAAGTGCGTTGATGAAGAAATCTACAATGTCGAGACATCTGTCCGCGTTAAGGAGGTCGTGATTAGACATATTTGTTGAGCTTCTTTGCATCGTCATGAACCAAACAATTACTCACTTCTACTCATCGTTTAAAGCATTTTCTTTACAAGGTTTGAGGATCGGACGAGTAACGAAGCACGCGAAGAACGATGAAAGAACACATCGAATACCCATTTGTTTATGAGGCAACTAAAAAACGTTCGCTACAATACCTTCACGAAATATTCATTTATCGACGCTTTCAAAGCTCATTGCTGTCTATGAGAAATCTAAGTGATTTAGGGCTTTCTTGCATATTTGTGTTGTTATTTCTTTTCATGTAATTATCATTCGTGGCAAAATATTTATGATTGTAAACAGTTCACAGCGAGGGTGCATTGAGGAAATACAGAGGAAGAGAATAGTCTGTAAAACTGCTGCGGTCAATTTTGTGTTGTTGACATCTATGAAATCGGGAATGAGGACTACCCAAGTAGCACAGCATATTCGGCCGGACGTAGGCCAGCCGAATGGGGAAAGGTACTGGCAAACATCAGGAGATGGCCGCTTTAGACTAGTTAAACCCACGTAGGCCCATTTGTGCCATTGTCAGTACTTCGAAGGGCGATACAAATGGCCTAAATTGACCGCAATATACTCCGCGCCAGAAAGTAAGTTTTACCGCAAATACACCGGCAAGACGTCGCATCAGTAGCGCCGATATGAGACCATGTTTAAGGACCAATCGTGGCACTGATCTGAAAAATCTGCTATAAATATTTCACTTCCCAAAGACGCCGTTGACGGATCTAACGGTCACATAAGCGTGTTACTGGACAACGTAACTTTTCAACTACATAGGTACTTAATGCCCGAAAATACGGGTTTCTGACCATTGTTTACGACTTCCCGTTTTGCAATACCCCCGCGTAGGACTATGCGGCATTGCAGAACATAGTGAGTGATCTTAAAAACACAATTATCAAGAAGTGACTTTGACGTGGTTACCTATGGATGGAAGGTATCTGTAGTAATGGAACTATATCATTCTGTTGGTCTTGCTGCAATGACAGATAGCCTTGAACACGTTTAAATCAATCTATCACCGCGTTTCTCCCTCCCATGCCGTAATTCTTCATTGTAAAGCAGTTATGAATACAGGCTATTTATAAAGACAATGCTATGGTAGAAGAGAAAGAGAGATGTTCACGGACAATTACTCCTGAAATTCTTGAGGAGAAAATTTCGGTATCTGGAAAACGTGTATGGAAGGGAAACCAATCAACCTTTTTATCGTAAAGATGTCGAAATTGTGTACAAACATATACAAGATTGGATTCTATGTTTTTTACCAAGTTCAATGCAAGATTGTCTCAAGAATAGGAAAAACGACTAATGAAAGAACACGTGACTGTTTGCCGCTCTCAACAATGACAATTTAAAGACTTTATCGTCTTAGATAATCATCGAAAGATAATTGTTTCTGTATTTTGTCCATGTTTGGGCGCACTCAACATTCGATCCACCATCTTACCCAACAAGTGATGTCACATTCTGAACTATTCCATTAACCCAACATAAATTCTTCCCTCAGAGATAAATCCTTCTCCATTTCGATGTCAAAACTCCATAGAGTCTATATAGAATGCTCTCAATGTATATTTGCATTACTTCATGTGGTAACCTCATGTTGCAAGTTACTGGTGAGAATCAGAGCATTACTGGTTCTGTTAATAGTACAAATCCAGTAGCAGTTCACGTGATCACGATTTATCAAGGCGAGGCTGAGCAGCAGTCGCTTCTATTTCCAAAAAAAACAAACTGCATCCACCACATAGACATGTTATTACGCAATCTGTTTCACGAACTAAGCTTTTTGAAGAAACGAAGTTCACACTTCACAGGTCAGTGATTGATTTTCAACAGATCCGTGATGATGTGATTGCTTGGTTTTGCAAATTTGACTAATTGCCGGAAAAGTCATAACTAGGTTGTTAGAAAGAACGAGGTGCTTGGAATTAAGAGGAAGCCCATAGACAGAGATGGTGTGGCATTTGAATCAGTGAATGTAGAAGACATGACTGAAGGCTCTAGGAGACTCTACATATTTTTGATTTTGGAGGACCGTGGAGAAAGAAAGATTCTGAAGATTTTTTTCAGGAGGCTCTAGAGGCCACTATTAGTGTAGAAGAAGCGTCGATGAAGCAAACTGACGACATTTCAAGTCAACAGTCAGGAAATCAATGCTTCAGAATTAAT
>CAJQUW010015195.1:0-13175 GCA_907163375.1 Prostheceraeus crozeri | reverse complement strand
TCAGCGATACAATGCATATACGAGCATGCTAACGATAAATTCATTTGTGAAATATTTCTCTGTGAGACAGTTGAGGACGAGAAATTTGCGCCAAAAGCAACGAACGTAAAAGTTAGCTTGAAGCGATTATGCTACGAGAAATTGCGTTGCTCGGTTTCATCTCCAATCCTTAAAGTAGCCCTTCAAAGAAAAGAGGAAAACTCTAACACAGAAAGGGCGGTCGCGCGGTTTCCCTCTTTTCAGCACATAATTACCAATGATCTTAGCTCCTCTGCCATTTTCGGTGGTGCTAACCTTATTGGGCAAATATTTTTGGCTCTAAGCGTTAAATTTATGCTAAAATGTTGATGTCTTCAAAGTAAATTTTATTAAAATGGATTTCAGGCGACCTTCTCAATGGTGATAATGTTCAGACTGTATTCAGAGGTCCATCTCAATGCCAGGTATATTGTTTTTTTATATTTTTTATTTTTAAATATTTTTTAATTATAATAAAAACTGGTTTTCACGCTGACTGAATTTATTGGAATATTTTAAAATATAATTTTTTTATTTTTTTTTTTTATTATTATATAAAAGAAGGGGAGTAGGGAAGTTGTAGTTGTTTTTAAGGGGAACCTCATCAATCGAGTGAATAGGATGATGGTGATGTGATCATAATGAAAGTGAGTGACTTTGGTTTTCGTAGTGATTTGGAGTGATTTGGTGTTTATGGTATTTATCAACCCGTTTCTTCGCTGTTGTTTCTAGGTATTGCAAAAGTCCCCGCCCCCCAAACTTTATTTCGACCATGAAGGGTTATTTATTCCAGTCGCCCAAAACTTTTATTCGACATGAAGGAAATTATTCCAGTGGATCAGTAAAAATATAGTATTGATTTATGTAAACTTCTAGTCCTAATGATGTTTGCTTTGTTTTGTATTGGATGATTTATTAAAAGAAAGGTAAGGAATTCAAAAGATTGTTACAGATATGTTCACCTCTCGCGCAGCACCCGCAAGCACACCATATTTTATTTAATAAAAGGTGTTTTATCATCCTATATTACACAACATTTGTTTTTCCTGCTGGAAAAAAGAAGCTCGGCGTCCGTTACACGAAAACGTCTGAAATACACACCGTATTATGCATATGTTTCAAGAATCCGCGAAATAAGATAAAAGTCAATTTGATTGTGAAATTTTCTTAGCTGTAGCGCTGACAAGTTTTTGCACCCTAGAGGATCATAAGCCTTAATTGAAATTTTTCAAGCTGCAAAGCAAGGCTACTGAAAAAAAACATACCGGTTACTTATTCCATGACTTTACGCAAAGAGTAGTCTCCGGAAAGAATTTTGATTTCCGAATAGTGATATTTTGAAAACTCCCATGATTATCTACAAACTATGAGTTCTTATTCTCGCTTGATTGTTATTCCTCAGGATGAATATGTACAATTGACTGCCATGCAGCAAGTAAAGCAACCTCTTGCAAATCAAATGTATAGGAAAGAAATAGATTATCAGCAAAATGTTCACATCAAAGATCCAATTCGTGTGTCGTGCTTGTATTTATTACAATATGGATGAGGAGGAGAAACTGTTTTTGTTGAGCAATTTGATTGAAAAGAAAAAAAAAAAACTTGATAGTATAGATATAGAGAAATTAAGGAATTGCGTGATTTCTGACTCTTTGTATCGACTCGCGCTACACCTTGTTTAGCATCTCGCGCACATGCCATATCTCTTTTCAATAGTTATTGAGCCCCATCTCAATGTAAATGATAGAGGAGAAGAAAAGAAATCATTACAGATGAAAATTAAAGTGATTTGATGCTTCACGTTATGAAGACTTCATTCAGTAGCGATTTAGAAAGGGAACACGTAGAACGTTGCGACACGTAGAAAAGCGCCGTCAGGGCTATAGGTTCCACCTGGTTGGTCATACTTGTCTTAAATATTGAAAAAAGCATAATGTACCAAAATTTGCTTTGAATAATGAGACATTGAAAGAACTTTGATTCAACTGTGGCTACTGCTCCCAATGCTTCAGACGATTGAAAATGCAACAAATTGGTTTTAAGGACGTCACCTGCTACATCCCCTCCCACACTCACTAAGCAAACAAGAGGAAGAAGAACTCGACCGTAGATCTACATCGCCACTAAAACTAGTAAAAGGAAAACGTAAAACAGCTCCTCCCAGGAAATACATGTTCTCAGACTATTAATATGAAGCAGATGTGTTGCTTGCCATGTAATGAGCCGCCAGAGGTGAATGTCGTTGTCACTTGCACTTGCTGCGCCAGCTTCATAATGAATACCCCTAAGCAATGTGAACACGATCGCAAAACCGCTAAAGCTACTAATATGCTGCAGTTGTTGTATAAATGTAGAAAGGCAAAGAAAACAAAAAGATGAGAAGGAGGAAAAAGAGTCAGTCGTCATCGACTGAACGTTTGAAGTCAATCTATTATGATGTAAAACATCCGGCAGGATTTGCATCTATCATGAAATTATCAAAAGCGAGTGGTCTTCCACAATCACAAGTGAAACGATGGTTAAAGGGTCAGGCTACCTATACACTCCACAAACAAGCGAAAAAGAAGTACCGCACCCGCCATTATATTGTTCATGACATCGATGAACAGTGGCAAGCAGATTTGTGCGATGTTGCCTCCATTTCAAAACATAACTCGGGTAATAATTTTATTTTAACCGTCATTGATATTTTCTCGCGTTATGCGTGGGGCTCCAACCTTTATAGAAAAAACTAAAGAAGGAAAAGGAAGTAGCAAAAAAGTCATTCCAAACAATTTTTCGAGAAGGATCGCATTCCAAAAAGAATTCAGAGTGATCAGAAGGAGTAAAAGGAAAAAAAAAAAATAAAGAAAAGAATAAAGAAGAAAAAAAAAAAAAAAAGTGTGAAAAAAAAAGAAAAAAATAAAAAATGTGACAAAAAAAAAGGTCAAAATAAAAAAAAAAGAAAAAAAAAAGCAAAAAAATAAAAAAAAAAAAGAAAAATAAAAAGAGTTGTTTGGCTGAACAAAAAAAAAATAAAAAAGATACAAAAGACTTGAATAAAAAAAAAAAGAAAAAAAAAAAAAATAAAAAAAAAGAAAAAAAAGAAAAAAAAAAAAAAATAAAAAAATAAAAACGAGTGTTTAAAAACATCAAGAGAAAATAAAAAAAAAAAAAAAAAAAAAAAAGAGAAAAAAAAAAAAAAAAAAAAAAAAAAAATGAGGAAAAAAAAAAAAAAAAAAAAAATAAAAATATAAAAAACAAAAATAAAAAATAAAAGAAACCAAAAAAGAAAATAAAAAAAAAAAAAAGATAAAAAAAAAAATGAAAAAAAGAGAAAAGTAAAAAAAAGAATAACAAAAAGAGTTTGAAAAAATCAGCATGTGAGAAGATTATTTGAGAGGCATGACATTGAGTTGTTTAGGTGTAAAGAAGTGCTTATAAAGCTGCACTCGTTGAACGTTTTAATCTCGCACATTAAAAAATCGCTCGTTTTTTGTGACTGTCTTCCTTAGGGCGCGAAGCGACATTTTTACTGCCAACTTGACACAAAATTGGACAAAGGTTCTACAAGTACACTCCATGCCTACAATCACTCTATCCATCGTTCTATTGGACTCAGACCAGTAGATGTAAATGCTGACAATGTAGATAAAAACGCGTGCGCCGAATCATTCCAACGTAAACGCACTCATGTGAAAAGTGATGTGAAAAAATTGGCGATAAAGTTCGTATCTCTAAAAGTGAAAAGTGTTTTTGCTAAAGGGTACCTTCCGAATTGGACAGAGGAGGGTATTTACAGTATCAAGGATAATCAAAAAAGACTCTCCGATCCACCTACAAGTTGAAAGATTTACGATAATGAAGAAATTGAGGGTAGCTTTTACCGCGATGAGATTGAGGTAGTCACTGAAAGTGAAACATATTTGGTAGAGAAAATCATTCGATGTAAAAAACGGCAAGGTGAAGAATGGTGTCTTGTTAAATGGACTGGTTATCCTTCAAGTATGATGACCTCTTGGATGCGTCGTGCCGGACATCTTTCATCTAAGTGATCGACAGTGATTCATGCAAAGTTGTAACTAACAATGTTTAGGGCTTTGAGCTATGAAATCCAACCTGCTCATTTTATTCACGACCCTCCTATGTAAGGCGGTGGAAGGACAAATTTACATCGGGCGCATCGCCGCCAACGTGGAGGGGGTAGCATACTTGGTGCACTGAAATCTGTGTGTAGCACCTCTCATATCCAATGTCGGTAGATCTTTAAAACGAAATGTTTTAAGTAATGCCGTTGGCTTTGCTGGTGATGTTGCTAGTGATCTTTTCCAGAGGTAGAAGTTTTAAGAGCAGTTTGTTGAATCGTGGGAAGGAACGCGGTTTAAAAACATTGAAGCAGACCTTTGCTGGTGTTACTCAAGGAAAGAAATCACCTAAACGAATGAATAAAGGAAGGTGGAGGAGGAAACATCGCGGAGCTGGTAAGGTGCGATCTTCAGTCAAAAGGCATTCACGCAAACGTCGCAGAGGCTCTAATCATTCATCAGGCGCTAAACGACGACGCTGCTATAACTTCTAATCATGGAGTGTAAAACTTCCGGTTTTTGTTTGTTCGATCAACAAGCCATACAGACAGATATTCTTAGTTCAAGTATTGTAGATTATCATCCTCGAACAGCTGAGAATGCTGGGCCCCATTGAATTTGTTATTCCTGGTGGTTAGTGATGACTACATAGATTTGAGTTATGCGATGCTTGATTTGAGGGTTTAGAATTCAGCAAGCAGATGGAACTGCTATTGACGATGCACATAAAGTTGGACTGAACAATTTACCATTGACTACATTACTTCGCGATGTTTCTCTAACGATTGGAGAGCAGCAGGTGGAAGGTGGTCAAAGCGATTATCCTATAAATCATATTTCAATCATGTATCACAGTTTCATCCAGCAGCACAAAAAAGTCATATGGAAGCCATGGGGATGGTACAGAGATGAAGCAGGAAAATTTGATGTTGAAACAAACAGTGGCTTGTAAAGCGATCTGCTATGATTAAAGATAGTAAAGTATGTCAGCTATATGGTCCGCTGAATTTAGACTTCTTTAGACAGTCAAAGTTTTTACTCTGTAATACCAGCATGCGACTCAAGCTGACATTGAATAAGCCTGAATTTGCGCTGAATGCATTTGCTAAAGTTGACAATTTTTAGAATTCATGTGGAAGATATTGCACTTTACATTCGTCGAGTAGTACCGAATCCAAGTGTCATTAGAGGGCATGCTGAAGGGCCTTAACCGCCAAAATGCCATTTACCCCGTTCAGCATACAAAGCTTCTCACCTTTACAATTCCGAAAGATCAAAAGAGTTTCATGAAAGATGGCCTCTTTCCATCGGAAGCACCGAAGCTCCTCATGGTGGCAATGGTTGAAAATGATGCATTTAATGGTAATATAAAGAAGAATCCTTTCAATTTTAAACACAATCAGTTAAGTGAAATTGCTTTACGTGTAAATGGTGTGAGTCATCCTGGTCCACCCTACAAACCAGATTTTGCTGCGGATCAATTTATGCGCAGTTATGTTGATTTTATGGATGTCTTTGGCTTTTACAATACGGATGACACCAACGGACTGACTATGAAAGAGTTTAAGAGTGGATATACTATTTATGCATTTGATTTGACTGCTGACAGCGATATTAGTGCACCCTATCGTCAAGCGAACGTGCCTCATAATATTCGTTTGGATTTGACGTTCAAAAGAACACTACCTGAGACGATCAATGTATTCATTTATGCAGTCTTCGATTCAAATATTGAAATTACAAAGTATCGTGACGTGATTCTTCAGTATAATCGTTAATGAGTTGGTTGACTGCTGACGATATTAAGACTAAAGTGCAGCGTAATGCAGACGAAGCGACGTTGAAAGCTTTCGATAATGTCTATTCACTCGATACCTTACCACCTGCAGTTAAAATCACTATCCCATCTTTATTGTGCTAAACACTCATTCACAGAATTTAGGCGGTGAGCATTGGAAAGCGATCTTTATTGGAGAAGACCGACGTGGTGAACTATTTGACTCTCTTGCTCAACCTCCAAATATACCAACACAGCAGTGGTTGAGAAAACATACGCGTCAATATCAGCGAAATGAACGCATACTACAACATCCACTTTCATCAACGTGTGGTGCTTTTGTACTGTACTTCATCTTAAAACGTTTACATGTATCTCGATTTGCATCTGTTATTCAAACTTTTCATGTAATCCATCCTCTAATGAAAAAATGATTTGTAAGTTCTATCATGATTTGAAATAAAAACATCATGTTGGAAAAAATTGTTTTTTATTTTACAATCCGCTGGGTACGTACATACTCAATGAGATAGTCTAGGATCATATTTGCTTGTACATGAGATTTTAGTCCAGTAATGATCACTTTACTATTATGAAAGATTGCCACATGCACAGGCAACCAACAACTAATGAGAGCTGCAGGAAAAAGTTCGGGTTCATAACACAAACTGTAACTGCTGGTACGAATCTTCAAAAATGATAGACTGTCACTCAATTGAGTAGAGATCACCATATTGTCCACAGTCAGATTCGACATCACACACCTCTCCCTCTTCCATATCCGACGTAGTAGTCTTTGTAGCTCTAAGCGCATTGACTGCGCCGATGAATGAGAAAGGGCGCCGAGAATCTGTACAGTCCCATTTGGGAAGAGTTGAAGATTCCGTGAATTGTTCATCTTCACCACTAACATTTGAGGACGGCCCGGGTAATACTTGCTGTTTGGAAGCTGTTGGTGTAATGTTGTGAGATCGATTTGGTTGTAGAGTCTGAAGCGACGGAGAATGTTGACGATGGTGTAGCGATGGCGCTTCATGATGAAAGAATGAGTAAATTGAGCGATGTACCTTCCTTTTATACTTTTCCCAACTACCTTGATGAAATGTGAAGTTAGTATGAAGTTGGGAATGATAGAGTTGAATTCGCCGATTGTTGACGCGCAGCCAGATGCGATTTCCAATACGTGAATGTCTTTTCATATAGAAGTATTTCAAGTCCTTCATGATATGATGTAGAGATTGAAAATGACGATAAGATAAAGCAAACTCTCTTCTCACATTTCCAGTTGAATCTTTGAAATAGACGTTTCGATCATGATCCGTTTCAATACGTTGTAGGGAATCTAATTTCCAACTCATGATGTGTGGTAGTCATGTCTGATTAAGATTTGCATAGTAGGGCGATGAACTCACGACGAATAAATGTCATGATGGAGCGATGTATATATCTTCTATACTTCTCCCAATTGTATTTGCGAAATGAGAAACAGTTTGCGGAATGAGAATGGTAGATTTGAATTTCATTTCTGTAATGTTGAAGCCAAACTTGATCACCCAAGGAGATGAATCTTAATGTTTCAAAATATTCCAAATCCCTCATGATATCATTGAGGTTGACAAATTGTCGCCATGTTAATGTAATTCCTCTTGATGTATGACCATGAGAATTTTTGAAATGTACGTTTCCATCACGATCAACTCTGATATATTGTAGAGAGTCCAAAATCCAAGTCTTCATGATGTTATGCAAAGTTGCAGATTAGCAATATAAAAATGTCGTTTTATCATATTTTGCTTAGCAATGCGGCTACAAAGAGATTTACTAGTAATCGAGCTGCACTCTTTTTCTACTCCCATTGATCATGCACAACAGCTAAATGGAAATTGGGAAGTGGGTGTCACTCAACTTGTTTATAGCAACTGTGTCTATAACTTTTGATCATGAGGTGATGACTATTTAATATGAGGCGTACAGCTGCTTATCAATGTGAAAAGGGGTGCCGATTATACATTCCACAGTGGCCAAAGAAAGATCTCTTATCATGTAAAAAGTTTATATATGATTTCTTGAATAAAGCGTGTAATCATATTGTCCAATTTACTCCGCACAATGATGATTATAATTATGTACATCATGTAGTTGAGAAAGATTGGATTGTTGGTTTAAGTCCAAGTTTAAGAAATGATTTAGTTACCTCGCTAGCGCCTTAACAAGCTATGATAATTTTTAACGTTAATTGCCACATAAGTGGTCATAAACAGTTAATATATCGAGAGGAAGCTTATTATGTAGATCTTATTCCAAGAAATGAGAAGACGTTGGTGAAGAAGATTGTGATTAAGCCAAGAAAGACAAACATGACTCCTGAAACATTATTGAAGAAATTTAATTATCTCCTTCGAGTTGATGGTAAACAAGTGGCAACATTGACTTATATTAAATCATCTAATCATATTGCAATAAGCAAATTAAATGATGATGATCTAGTATTAGTTTGTTCAAAAGATTTTCATCAGTTCTTACGACATCGTTCTGCAGCTGTTCATGGAAAATCTGATATGCAACATTTACCATGTGAAAGGTCCAAATCAATTTGATACAGAATGGACCGTATCTTTATACAGAAAGTGTGTAGAGCCTTTAGGTGGTATCTTACATGAAACAAGAGTGTTGATGCCTCGCATTATTACTTCGGTTAAATTGGTTGTAGATTATTTAAATGAAGTGATTAATGAGCAACATATTTCATTTTCTGAAAAAGAAGGTACTTTGTCTCTCACTATAAGTGGAAAAAGGTATTGAACTAATTATGGATAAAACTCTAATGGACATTTTGGGTTTTGATCAAAATATCTTTAAAAGTGGTACTGTAACCAAAGCTAGCGCAGACATGTCGCTATCGCGTCGTATTAACTATTTTCAGATATATTCCAATATTGGTGAAGATGTACGTGTGGGAGATGTTGAAGCTCCATTGCTAGCAATGATACCATACCAGCCAAAAAGCTGCAGTATTTTATCTGAGCATACTTTCAAAGAAAGTGCATTATACAAAGCTGAAATCAAACTACATCCCACAAATTGATATTGCAATTTATGACGATGCTGGTGCGTTGATTCCTTTTCATAAAGATGCTGTGACAAGTATCACACTCCATTTCCGAATGAAGAGTTAATGCAAACGTATGCTAATATATTTTTCCAATGTGAATAATATGGAAAGTGAAAATAAGGACTCGTTTCTAATCTACTTGCCCAGTAATGCTTCTATGAATAAATTTCCCAAAAATAAACCATCAGACTATCGAGTAGAATTAAATCGCCCACTGCATTTAGAAGGTGAATGGGAGGTTGGCGTTTCTAGTATTTGCTATGATAGCAATATTCAGAATGTGAATGATTTGGAAGAAATGATATTGACTCCTCGCACCCATGATGGAATAACGATGAATAATGCATTTCAGTTCCCATACAATTTAACATCAGATGGAAGTGGAACTATGAATGGATTCAGATAAAATCAGATTCTTATGAACCATTTGGGAATGAGAAAATTATTAAGGCATTCAACAGTGGTAATACTTCCATCATGAAGAATAAAAATCAGAAAGCTTATGAGTTTACTATCTATCATTGGAGTGGGAGACAGTTCCTCCGCTTTCATTCTTTTACTAAAGGTCTTACGCTGAGGTTGGATAATGAATTCTATCCACATCTTGGTTTTGGTCATGGACTACATCTAACGTCAATTGCTACTGCAAATGTTAAAAAAGTTTATTCAAATCGAATCAACAAATTTCATTATAGATTTAAAATATTTGATGAAGATGTTGTAGAATGCGAAGAACGCATCATTTTGAAAAAGCGTGGTGTTCAACCTTTATCACTTATTGAGTTAGTAAAACGATGGAATGAGACTGTGGGTAAGAAGTATGGAGAGAAAAAGTATGGCGAACAAAAATAAGTTGGTTATTCAGAAATATAATGACAAACTTACAGTTTATTTCTCTCCAACCTTGCGTCATTTTGTAAGACATTATACACCTATTATTGGAAGCGGTGTGGTGTATGCTTCTCATGAATATCACACTAAAGCTGATTCAGTTAATGATGAATGGTGGGTGGACATCTATGGCGATCGCATCAAGAAAATTTACCAGTCTTATGAAGAATCTAAAGTTGCTATCAATATAATGCCGCGTCTATATCATACAGTTGAAAGCTTCATTCATGTAGTAAATCCTTATATACAACAGAAGTTGAAGCATGTGATGAAAAGTAAATATGATGTAAAGACACACCACATTTCGTTTTCAATTGAAAATCAACGCGTTGTTCTGAGACTGGGTGATGACATTCAATGTCAATTGAGTAAAAATTGAAAAAACTCTTTGGTTTTTCAATGCTACAAACAGTGTTTGCTGCTGCGCATACGATTGGTATAGAAACACCAATGACACTTGATAAACATGAACAGCACCTTTACATTCAAAGTGATTTGATTCTACCTATTTCTGTTGGTGAGAAAAAAGAATACATTACGTGATTTCATTCATGATAAAGACGCTTCATATGGAATAGTCGAGAAGATGTTTGAATCTATTTTCTATCATCCCGTCGTCAAACAAACTATACCCTCTATTGCTATCAAAATTACCAATGGTTTACAAGAGTGCATCCACGTGAAAGATACTAAATCCCTCATAACGTTAGTGTTTCGGAAAACAAAGTGAAGTCTTTATACAACATTTATTGAAATATGTACATGAATGTGAAGCAATAGACTTTATACAACATCCACTGAAAATATATACATGAGCGCACTTCAATAAACATTGCTATATACAAAAAGTCTTTTTACTTCGTGAAGGGTGGAAATATACAGGCATAGGAAAAAAATGTCTTTCAGTGGAAAAGTCATCACATGGGGAATGTACAGATGTGGACACATATTCACAAGGAAAAAACAATCTCATGCGATACATAAAACAACAATGTTTATCTTCAGAAATCAAACATCAAAATACTAAGTTAAGGATGATTATGCTAAGACGTCTCCTGAATGTGGTAGTGTGAGTTTAATTCTTTTGGGTGGTGGTATGTTTGTGTCAGGATGTCCATGTGGAAGAGATATGTTGTGTTCTAGCCAGCACCTCTTATCCTCCCATGCTGAAAGCGCCCGTTTCCTAAAAGTATGGAGTTTTGATCTCATGCGACTTAGATTTTAAGATTGTCATATTGACAAACGTTATATTTTTATTTCTATAGGCTTTCCTGAAATTCTTATGTTTCATGTTAGAGACCAATGATCTTGATATGCCTTTAGCGCGCTTAATGCTATCGTCGCTATCCTTTAATTTCATACTGTACATTTTTGGACGGAGGAGAATCATTTCATCTATTTCCTTCCCTGCTGTCTCATCCTTAAAGCAGCCAAGTTTTGCCTTATTTTTGATGGAGTAGAGTGGATGATCAGTAGGATAATTTGATGTATCAAAATATCTTTCTAAAGATTTTCCTACTTCATTGAAATTTAAATCTTTTTGAGTGGTAATACCTAAGAAGAAACTATCTGTATCACCACCCAACAAACGAACCTCTTTTACGAGAGGACATGGTTTTAGTATTTTATAAAAGAGTTGGTACATTTCAAGCTTAGAGTAATCTAGTACAGCTTGAGCAATATAGATGGGCTTGCACAACTCAAACTTCAGATTTTATCATTTTAACACCTATAAGGTCCTCATCGATAATGTCTCTAATCGATGAATAGAGGTGATGAGACATTTTGTGATACTTTTGATCATCATTAACTAGTTTGTAGTTTACGCGCTTTCTAACATCCTCCATCGTCTTACCAAATAGACTGTTGTTCTTATATTTATAAAAATCTTTTTCAAAATTATTTTGGGCTAGTGCACGTTTCTGGCTGTTGCTATCAATATATGGTTTGAGAAGGCTTTCTGTCTAAATTTTAATAATGCGGTGAACTCTTTAAAATCATACCCATTTCTAAATAAAATTTTAAGATGCTAAAGTGACTAGATAGTTTTCTTTATCATACTGGGTGAGTAAAAGTTTGCGGCAAGGCTTATAGTCGGTGTTGACCGCATGATTCTAAATCTTTATGAAATTGTTTCATAAAGTCGGAAAACATATCTTTGGTCACTTCACCTGAATTCGGGTGCGAGTGGGAAAATCTACGGTTTTATGTTTAATATTATTTGGATAGATTAGATCTATCCTCAAAATAATATCCCCAATCACCTTCATCTGGAATTGCTAGTAGTTAGAAGGGTTGGAGAAATGCTGAATTTCCACTATCATCTAACCAGCTAAACTCAGAGTGAGGTAGCGGTTTGGATAATGAACTACCATACAAATTATTTTTGATCATAAATACTTAAGATGGGTATCATTCATTACCTACTGTTTCAGATTTTTAACCTATGTTTATTTACAAATGTGAGACCCACCGCGAATTCCTCGCTCAAATAAATTATACATCTCTGGATCTTGTAAGAGATGAATGTTATCACCAGTCATTTTAAAAGCAGACTTAATTGTCATGGCTTGTAGACTGACAAATTTGACGGGATCTAACTTATCTTCTTCTTATTCAACTCGTCGAATCTCCTGTAATAAATCAGCCAGCAAAAAATACATCTAAACTTAAGGTAGGCAATCATAATATTCCAACCAAATGTAATGGCAGACAAAATTTAATCCCAAGGCATCTTGTGCATGATCTAATCATTCGGGTCGTACAGTTCTGCGCCCGGTCCAAATCCATTTTTAAATTTTATCTATGGGCGGAAGAGAAGACTCGCCGAGTTTTAAACTAATCGTTTACATCAAAATATGCATATGGAAAGACCTCCTTTCCGTGTGATGACTTCATCGATAGATTTGGATATTGGTTTCTATAAAGATTATTGTGTTAGAGGACAGAGACTATTCAGATTTTGTACGTGAGAGAGGCCAGTGATGCAGTCAACAAATTGGTAGGAAAATCTAAAAAATTTTATATCAATCAATAGACCGTCCTTATTTTTCTTTTAGTTTAATATTCCGACAGGCCCTTTTGCTGTCATGGCCCATCAAACTTCTCTCGTCGTTTTGTGCTATTACATCAAGCTTCCACTCTTTCATTTGTTGGCCTAAACCTCACTTTTATTATCATAATGGCTGTCGTAGGCCCTTGAAATTAGTAAAATGAAGGGAAATGTACGCCGTTTTCATCCTACAGTGAAAACTTGCATTGTGAACCGAGTGCGATTCTAAATTTACCAGAGGAATCCGAGTCATTTAGGCCC